>JBBMOE010000047.1:4543429-4640374 GCA_037975065.1 Chaetodon trifasciatus | reverse complement strand
ACACACACACACACACACACACACACACACACACACACACACACACACACACACTCCCTCCTCTGGTATTTGGCTAATTCCCACAGGAATGTATAGATTGTGTATCTGGGACAGCAGATGCTGTTGGAGACGAAGCTCAGTGATTCAAAAGCAGGAAAGTTCAGACGTTTCTTTTCTTTAAATAAATGAACCAGATTCAGACAAAAACAAGACGTCATTTCTACTTCATGGACAGACCTCAAACACTCGCTCTCTGAAGGTTTTAGAGGTTCAAACTCGTGACTGAAAACTTGTTGAGAATCTTTTACACTTGATGATTTTTATTTAAATTGGATCCATAAAGTTAAAAAACATCATTATCTTGTTTTTTCTTTATTTAAAGAGAAACTGAATTATTCTGTTACACTGAGTGTACTTGTACTGTTCTCAATGTACTCATGATATGTACAGCTTCAAATTATTTAATTTGATTGATCATTACATCACAATCATTACAATCAAGCATATTAAGACCATCTTTGAAAGGATGGTGGACCTGTTTAACATTAGCCTAAATAAGCAGTTAATTAAAACCTATCACTTACATGTTATGACTTAAACATCATTAATACACAAACTACAAGTTAATAACACATGAAGATGAGTTTATTCAGAGTTTATTTGAGCATAAATAAGAACAAAGTGTGTTTCAAAGCATTGCTGGTGACTTAATGATGTCGAAGTTGTCTTAACTTGCCTCATGATGTCACGTGAACTTGTTTGTATGTGTTGTCCATTTGACAGACACCTGAACATCACAGGTGAAAAGACACACCTGAGCCCATTAAATACACGACGCCTTCACATCTGAGCTGCTTCAATACATCAGATATTTCAATACATATCGCTGCTATAATCGAACCATAATGATAAACCATTCACATCATATTTAAAGTATTTAAATATATTTAAAGTCCAAAGTAAGTCAGACAACGTGTGTTTAAAATACTTCATTAAATATATGTTTTACACACTGAAGAGTACTCCTGTACTCTGGTACATATTCAGCTGTTTAATACACATTTTTAGTACAGAAATCATAACGCACAGTCAGCTGCATTCAAAATGTGCAGTTGGCATAATTATATGACAATACACTGAAGTACAGGTTTGAGGCACTTGTACTTTACTAGTAACAGAGTATTTTTACACTGTGGTATTCGTGGTACTTCTTCCACCTCTGACTTAACCTGAACCTCACAGCGTCTCAGTTTCACTATGAAAAGTCTGAAAGTCACGTTAAAGCAGACTGAAGGGTCACCGAGGGCATCCGCAGGTCACATCCACAGCGTGGAGGCTGCTGTGTGTGGGTGGAGGAGGAGGTGGAGGAGGTGGGGGGGCTGAGGTACAACAGCTCATAACTCACACTCATGCTTGACCAATCAGCTGAGGCTGCGGGGGCAGGAAGCCGGTAGGTTACAGCTGGACGGTAACGCACACATGACACAGGACGAGCAGCGGCAGGAGGGTCTCCTTCTCCTCCTGCAGGAGCTCCGGAGCGACTTCACCTGAGCCTGACAGCGGAGAGGAGCCGCCGACCCCCCCGAGGTAAAGAGCCGGTGCAGAGTTTCACTTTAATCTGCTGGAGCTGCTCTCACTGTCAGCCAGGACTGCAGGAAGTACTCACAGTTACTTCAAATGACTACAAATACTCTGCTACAAGTAAAAGCCTGGACTCAGAAAGTATCAGCAGTAAAAGTACTCTTCATGTAGGACGGCTCCTTTCACAGTATGATCTGTTTCTAACACTAACAAATGTAGCAGTGAATGTGAGGTACTGTGTGTGTATTGATGGGTAGAGTAGTACTGTAGTACTGCAATATGTCATATAAGCTTATTGTATGTTTTTAAGTAACTTTAATATGTCAAATACTTGTAGTGGCATACAAAGTACAGTATTTCCCTCTGAACTGTACTGCATGTAGACAAAACTGAAATGAAGTACAGTGAGTACTTTAGTCCAGTATTTAAGTAAATGTACTCAGGTCACAGAGTGAGGAGGTGTCAGGACAGGAAGTGCATCATGGGAGGAGAGGCGTTTGTTTGGTAGCTTGATGGAAGGTTGAGTCTTAAATGAGGAGTCGTCTGATTATCAATACCTTTGAATTACTGATCAGAACAGTTTCATGTCTTGAAATCACACAGATCTGTTTGTTTGACCTTTTCATGTGAAAACGAACACGCGTGTTTGTTCCCACGTTGTCAGAGAGCGTCAGGTCTGACGGTCCAGCCTCAGACTCTGTCCAAAGACCTGGTCCAGTCTCCGTCTGTGTGTGTGTTTTGATCCTCAGTGTTTGCTGTCAACATGGCGAGCGTTGAGGCAGAGAGACTTGGACAGCTGGCCGCCCTCAGTGGAAAGCATGCGGCGGCTTCTCTGGCTGCCACATCTCTGAGGGCTATTTATACTCACCTTGCCAGCCGCGCTGCTGGTGTCCGTTCATTCACGCCCGCCAAAGGCCACCACATCAGACAGCCAATCACAGACTTTCTGCTGTGGAGGAGTTTTTTAAATCATCTTAGCTCCACAGTTAAAAAGTATTCTGTGTTGTTGTCATTGTTCTTGTTGTTGTTGTTGTTGTTGTTGTTGTTGTTGTTGTTCAGATTAGTCATGTTGTTTTCTGGGCGTCAACAACAAAACACTTAAAAAAAGTCAACGTGAAGTCGAGCCGGATGTTTCTGACACTCCACTCGCTCTTTAGCCGTCAGTACGTCCACCACGGCGGTCCAGACTTCAATATCTCAACAGCTATTGGATGGATTGTCATTAAATTTAATTCAGATATTCATGGTCTCCAGAAAAAATGAAGGACTTTTCATCTATAGCGCCACCATGAGGTCAAAACTTCAGCAAATCCAAAACTTTGGTTATGACCAAACAACAGTCTGAGCTGCCAATTAGCATATGTTAGCATGCTAACGTGCTAAAGTAAGATGCTGAATATGGTAAACATCTGTAAATCTGGGTGTGGTCTGTCATCCAATTCTGCTTCCTAAGAGCTGTTAGCTTTTAGCTTTTAGTGCAGCTCAACATTATGAAATCCAAAACAACAAGAACAACAAGCACAACATTTACTGAGCTAATTGTCCCATCACGTAGAGGTGCAGGCTGTTTTTATACAGCTTAACATCCAAGCCACAGCTGCACAGTGAAAATGCTGGTTTCCATTTGTTGTCTCTTAATTTTTTGTAGGATTTGTAAAATCATTGATGACGCAGATTCAAGCCTCACTTGACTTTTACCTGCAGTATCTTTCTACCTGAAAAACTTATTATCATTATTACATGTTCGTCCTCTTGTCCAGGTCTCACAGTGTCCATGCACAGCCACAGGGACAGAGAAATGGCCATTCCCCGGATGTTTAACTCCAACACGCCATTCGTCATCGTGACCGGAGGATCTGAACTCTCGTTTCTCGGCAAAGAGGACAACAGCCAGGGCTGCGAGGAGGAGCAGGACTCGCTGGTCCAGGCCATCGGCCCCCATCTGAGCCGGGTGATGCTGCACGGCACTGCCAAGCACGTGGTCTCAGAGGGCTGCGAGCTGTCTGAGGACAATCCCTGCGTCTCCATAGTGGCCCAGGCAGAGAGTAAGACAGCAGCGTACAGGATGCAGATGAGTGAATGTAGCATGAGAACGACCACAGTGAGGCTCAGCTGCTTCTCTCTGTGCAGATCAGTTCTTACTGAAGCAGAGTTCAGCTACATGATGCTCGATGGCTTTTCACAGGGCTCATTTGTGTCTTTTCTGCTTTCAAAATGCTAAATCTCAAATATTGCACCATGTGTGATTTCCGTATGTGCACTTTCCCACATTTAAACAATGACAGACATATCCGAGTGGATAAAAGTGCACTTTTACCTGCAGAGATGTTATTGAGTTGCATCATGGGAAGTGTAGGATGCAGCGTTTTTGGAGCTTTAACTTTTTCTAGAGGCTAAAAGTGAACATGAGTGAGATTTAGAGCTGTTGGTAGGAACTGTTTAGACAGAGCCAGGCTAGCTGTTTCCCCCTGTTTCCAGTCTTTGTGCTAAGCTAAGCTAACTGCCAACTGTCTGCCAGAAAGCTGATAAGCAGGATCATAATCAGGAGTTTCTATAATCCGTTAAACTCTAATTGTTCTTGTGTCCCAGGAGAAGACTTCCAGGAGTTCAGCCCCACCAACACACAGTGTCCTTACTCGAGATCTCAGCTGCTCAGGAAGCACAGGTACCTCACAATATTCAGTCCACGCTTCAAACTCATCACCACACGTCATGTATGTGATACATATGTCCTCGATGTGCAGGTCTTTCAGCAAGGACCCTGCACTCATGAGCGACACGGAGGACGAGGACTCTGATGTGGTGCGCTATCACTTCCTGAGGAAACAGCGCAGGAAAACCAGAAGACGGAGATGCGAGGAAGAGGACGAGCCTCCAGTCATCCGAGGTCTGTGGGTGCAGGAGATCGATTGGCTGAATTCAGCGGACAGAGAGATGACGTCATCGGCTGAGATCATACCGCCTCCTCCTCAGTTCACTGACTCGGCGTCACGCCCCTGCAGCCGTGGAGACCTGCAGTCCTGCGTAGACAAATCAGAGGACCAAGACAGAGCAGCGGATCCAGAGGACACGTCCAGCAGGGAGGGAGGAGGCTCAGACTCTGACTACGACCTGGAGCAGGACTCTGGATCAGTCTGGACTCGGGAAAGTGAGTCAGACTCATCGTACAGCACAGAACCCCTCATGAGACCACCAGAAAGCTTTGGAGCCGAATCCAGAATGTCAAATCTGACCTTTGACCTGATGCATGTGTCCTGTTTGAACTCCTCTTCTCGCGCCGAGTGGCTGTCTGACTCTGAGGGGTCTGTGCAAAGCCTGCTGGGAAATTCAGACTCCTTGTCCAGCGCTGTGGATACACCTCAGAGTTTCTGTGGTTCTGATGGAACGAGTGACACTCACACAGTTCTGGACGTCCTCAGAGGCAGAGTGACACAGATGTCAAAGCTCTCAGTTTCACCGTTCTTCAGAGATTTGATCAAACAGACCCTGAACGACTGGAAGACCAGCAAGCGCCTCAACGAAGGACTCATATTTCATCATGTAAGACACCCGATCTATATACAGTTTATGATACGATGTCCACAGCTGCCTTCAACAATGAGACACAAACACCAAACTGAGTTAGAAGTTTCATGACTTCCAGTAACAACAGTCAGAGAGTCAAAGGGGCCTCCAACCGTGCCAAGCCAAGCTGTCGTGACTGTTAGTCACTGATCCTACGTTTCCCAGAATGCAACCAGTCGCATCAAATCAAAGCAGTGGAGTAAAAAGTCCAATATTTCCTTCTGAAATTCAGCAGGTGTGAAGTAGCTTCAAATGAAAGTTTTGATAAAAAATATTCGTTGTTGACGTAAAATGTGTAAATCTGCACCTTCAAAAAATCAAATAGTCGCCTCTTCACACATCCAGCAAACACAGAGCAACATTAGCATTCAGGGGTCAAACCTGTGTCTTCAAAATGACCTTTAACAGCTAATGTGCAGCAGTAAACACACTCAGGTGTTACGTAACATTACCTGAACTCATCTTCTGTCAATACGAGGAAGCCTTAATTAATTAATTAAAATGTTGACACTATATGTCTCCTCACAGTGACGACAGCGTCATTAAACGTCCTTTATGTCTGCGTTCAGACACTGAAACATCTGGTTGAGTTCAAGGAAACATCTTGTTCTCGGTTTAATACAGAAAAAGTTTGTGTTCATGAGACTTTAACCAGGCTTGCTGGACTTTGTGTGCCCACCGTCCACCCCGACCACCTGCTCTTAACAAAGGTAGACTGATGTGAACATAATCCATCCACTGATTGGTAAGCCTAATGAAGACAGCAGTTAATAACACGTGTGCTGCGTGTGGACTCGTGCGTCTGGCCGGCTCTTCAGCAGCTAAATGCTCCACAGTGTCTGAAGCTGCTCGCCGGCTTCATCTGCAGGTCTGCAGGTGCTTCTGATAAAAACACTGAGGCTGAACCAGAGCAGTAAAAATCAGATCAGTGAGCTCAAACCTGTTACAGTACTGCAGTCAGGTGATATCGTCTTTGAGTTTCACTGTGAGCGTCCTCTGTGACATCGTTCAGATCAATCCACTGACTGCTGTGTTCAGCCTTTAACTGCTCTGCCTGCTCCTCATTTACACTTTCACTGTTTGTTTTGTACCTGAAGCAACTTCAACCCAACAGCTGTCAGTACAGGGAGGGAGAGGAGTACTGCATTCTTCATCACATACAGAACGGCTCATACGGTGATGTTTTCTGTGTTCGGGACAAAAGGTCTGGATTCCAGTGTGCTGCCAAGAGGGTAAGCCAAGAAAGGCTGAGTCACTCTTTCAGCGCAGATCTGCAGTGTTCACCAGTGTTCTCCGGAACGCTGATACCATGACTCAGCTAAAAGTGCCTGAAATGATCTCATCTCCTCTCTGGTCTCAGATTCCACTGAGTCACTTCAGCAGCGAGGAGGTGAGCACGTGGAGCGCTCTCCACTCTCCTCGTGTTGTCGAGCTCTTTGGCGCCGTGAGGGAGGGGCTCAACATCGTGCTCTTCATGGACATGAAGCCAGGTGAGCTTTCTCCACGAGAAATAACACAAAGATTTCCACATGAGCATGAAAATAGTGTTCTGAATGAACGATTGACGAATGACGATCCAAACCTGTTCAGGATGTCTGGCCCAGCTTCTGAAAGAGATGAACTCCCTGCCAGAAGATTTGGCCCTGCACTACCTTCATCAGTCACTGGGGGCACTAGAGCACCTGCACCATAGGAAGGTCCTTCACCTGGACGTCAAAGGTATGTTATTGCTGTAGAAGCCAGCGCAGGCCAAAAACTGCAGTTCCTCAAATGGCCACTTGAGGCTGGCTCCAAAAGTGAGTCAGTTCCCATAGACCCCATATTAAAATCATTATCACATTAAACATGTTTACAGCCTGGTACAAAAAACAGCTTTAATCTCTGTGGAGAAGTTTTCCATTCATGAAATCAAATGTAAATTTGTATTTATTTATTTATTTATTTATTTTAACCCACTTGTTTAAATGATATGAATGTTTAAAGTCATGCTTTGGAGACAGGCTTTGACTCCTCTGTGAAACCTGATTTTATTGTTTCAGACTTTTTATTTTCAGTTTTCTGTCACAGTATGCTGAGGTTTAGGCAACAACACAACCTGTTTGTGTTTAGGAAAGATTTAAGTGCAAATTAATCAAAAATCAATTAATGCAGCTTAAAATACTGTTCTTAGATACTCGACAGGGAGGGCATATTGTAATGTGTTTACCACTACACGTATCTGACAGCTGCAGTCAGGGGTTTAACATTGTGAGCAGTGTTCTATAGTGTAGAATCACTTTATTAACCAGCTTTCCTATTCATTTGTATTACTGTAGACATGCATATGTTTGGATTCAGCTTTAGCCTCTGCAGTGTCCCATCTCTGCCTGCCCTGATAGTAGCTTTGATGCTATCAGCAGTGCTGACTGGGAGGGAGCCCAGTGAAGCCTGGAGCTGCTGGTTCTGCTGTCAGATAGCATCCCCAGTGTTGGTAGCTAATCCTGAAGTGACACCTCTCCCCTAAACCCTCAGTAATCCCTGCTGAGAGGATTGAGTTGGAAGGGGCTCGCTCAAATTAGGCCCCTCCGTTGTGGTTTGAGTCAACTTAACCAGTCTCATCGTATCAGATCTTCCTGAAAGGTGGAAAGAAAAGCGTGCTTTATTTTTGAAGATGTTACCTTGTTCCACCTGAAGACGGCTGTTCAGGCTCTGCAGAGGCTGCAGAGGCTTCGGCGCCCTGTGAGCCCATCAGCCTGACAGCCCCTGACAGCCTCCTGATTTCTCAGTCAACTGTTTCATAATGAGCACCAAATGAAAACAAGCTGTCTCACTAAATCCTGTGTGTTGATTTTATTCCAGTTGACAATGTGCTGCTGTCTGCAGACTGCAGAGACACATTCCTCTGTGACTTTGGTCTCTCAGAGACATTAGATGACAATGGATGGAGCACCGAGGCTTTCAGGGGTGAGTAAGGTCTGAAACGTCTGCAGTGAAAAGTTACTTCCATCCTTCATACATTTAGCATTGATCAAACTTCACTATACTTTTTTTACTGAGAGAAATGTGACAGAAAGCTGAAGATGAACACAATGGCAGCGTACAGGAAACAGCTTCAGCTTTGACTGTGTAAAATCTGCTGAAAACATGCAAACAACATGTTTAAAGTCACAGTTCACTGTGTGCTGTTTGCCCCAGGAGCTGCCCTCCCCGGCACAGAGACCCACATGGCCCCCGAGGTGGCACGAGGGGACCGGCTCTGTGCCAAGGCGGACGTGTGGAGCAGCTGCTGTATGCTGCTGCACATGCTCAATGGATGCCACCCGTGGATACGCTACTACTCCCACCCGCTGTGTCTCCAGGTGAGTCTGCGTTTCCGTCCTGCAGTGGAAAGAACTGCAGCAAGGTTTTCTCACACTTCTTGTCCTCTGTTTGTCAGATTGTCAACGAGCCTCCGCCGCTCTGGGAGGTGCCCTCCAACTGTAACAACTTCACGGCCAAAGTGTTCAGAGCCGGACTCCAGAAAGACCCTGACAGACGAGCATCGGCCAAGGAGCTCAGGAGGAAAACCACCAAGGCCCTCAGAGCAGGTTGATGGGTTAGCTATTCAAAATAAACTTTATTTCTAGAGCACATTTCTGAACAAAGATGATGAGGGTTCACAGCATTAAAACAAGCGACAAGAGCATAATGTTTTACATAAACACAACACAAATGACTTGACTCATCTCTTATTCTGACCTCTTTTACACCTGATATTAAAATGGGATCTGTACCTGGATACATTATCTGGATCACAAATGACTCAGAATAGCTGCGTGTCATCAGCATAAAGATTGAAGGCGACACCAAGGCAGTAACAGGGAGTGAGTGTAGGAAAATAAATTTGGGCCAAGGACAGATCCCTGAGGCACTCCAAACCAAGTTTTGTTCATTGGAGAGATGTGATTGCCTGTAGAAACAAAGAATCAGTGTGTCAACCAAAAACCTGTGATCTGTTAGTGACTGTTGTTGTGACATAATCTGCATCACTGAAAGTGCGCATTTGCTCCACAGTTGGAGGTCTGAGTCCCTGGTCCATCAAGCGTGCCTGTGAGACGCTGTATCATGGCAAGAGCCAGAATGAGGACACCTCCTGCTCTTTGTCCCCAGAGATCCCTGTCACCCTGACTGGACCATCAGCTGCCCCCTCAGCACCCACAATGTACTGGGTGAGCCCCTGGAGGACCACAGCAGTGGACGAGGACAGCGATGACTGGAAAGATGGTGACACAGACTCTGAAGGGGAGACAGATTCCTTAACAAGGGAATGGGAGTACCGGCCAAACTCCCTGAATGATGAATACGTCTCAGGTGAAAGAGACTGGGACACCTGGTCTGATTCAGAGGTCGATATCTACATGGCAGAGGAGGAATATATTCAGGAAAAGTGGCTGAAAACTGACAGAGACTATGAGGGGGACTGGGAAGAGGGAGGAAATGAAGAGGAAGAGGAGGAGGAGGAGGAGGAGGAGGAGGAGGAGGAAGAGTGGGACTCCTCCATGTCTACAGGGTACCTCCGTGCTCTCCGAGGTCTTTTCCCTTTGCTGCAGAGAGGTCAACAGACAAATGACACTTCATGGGGATCAGAGGCGGAGCTGGAATACCTCAGAGACGGTGAGTCAGAAAACTGCTCAGCAGGGTCAACGCGGTCCTGCTGGACTGGGTACGAGTCCAGAATCAGTTCAGTCCGTCTGCTGCAGTTGCATGTTAGCAGACACTGCATCTCATGAGCTGATAGCACAGCTGAGTGATTCCAGAGCTTCTCCTCTCTGAGGCACATTTAAGGAACATTTTACGGATGAATTCAGAGTCTTTCCAGTCGTCTCACAAAGGAACTCTGTCGATGGTACTCCTCACACTGTAAACTGGTCTTCAGGAGTTCTGCTACACTGTGAAAAAGATGTTTGAAGCCTTTTGTGGCTCACGTTTCTGTGTGAAGTCAAATGACATCGCCTGAGTAAGCGACGGCTACCTGAAGACATCGCCCCCCGGTGGCTTCCTGCAGTGTGGATCATAAGCCCTCCAGCCCTCCTCAGACCAAAGTAAAAAAATTTAAGTATACGTAGAATAAATCTTTCTTAAAGATGGTTTCTGTGATTTTAGGTAGTTCTCATCACACCGATTGATGTTTTTCTGATGAGTTTCGTTTTTAATTAGTCATTTGATGCTATAAAAGGAGGTGTGATGTCATAATTGGCCGCTGTGATTGACAGCTGCTCCAAGTGAAGTGGTCATGGAGGACTTGTTTTTGAGAACTTTTTTTAGAGTAACGTCTGTATTCAGAGTATTTTGGCTTCGTTGGCTTCATGGAGACACGTCGTCCATCTTTATTCACAGTCAGTGGTTGTTTGACCTCTGGAGCTGCTCCTCATCTCTGCTGGAGGCTCGAGGCTACATTAGCTGGTACTAGCGTATCACACCCAAATCCTGACCTGCCAGCAGTTGTGTCACATTGTGGGTAATGTAGGCACCAGAAGAATGCTTGGAATTAACAAGACAATAGTGTTTCGTAGGTCCTGCTGCGTCGATTGTGATCTTCTTTTTCAAACTCTCCATCATGAGTCCAACAGCATTGTGGGAGTTCAATGTTAAATCTGAGGAGTGCTCTTTTAATGCACTGCTCACATGCTGTATGAATGTCGGATGAGTTGTTGGTTGCTGTATTAATTTCTCCTTTCAATGCTGAACACAGCTGCAGATTTTGCTCGTGGCTTAACGAGGATTTGAAACCACTGTGCTTCCATCAGACATGACAGATACCGTTACACCACAGAAGGTTTCACAAACAGCCCCGCAGGTGTTTGGTGTTTACACCCCTTAAAAACTGCATATCGCCTGCTGCTGACACAAACTAACATGCTGTCTCTCACTAGATGCAGCAATAGGCACCACAATCCAGACCCCGTCCCCCGAACCTCGAGACGACCCCCCGTCCTGCTTCAGCTGCTCGGACACGTCGCAGATGGATGCTTCAGAGGAGGTGTGTGTCCATAACTGCAGGTGTGTGTGTGTGCTGTACACGTGGAATTACCCCCTGAAAAATAAAGCATTTCTCTCCGTCTTGAAGGACTCTGAACATTCGTCCGATGATCTGAGCTCAGGAGTCTTTTCCTCCTGCAACAGTCAGGCAGACGGATGTTTGGAGTGGTTGGCCTCAGCACATCAGCCGTCCTCGTACTGCTTCGAAGGTAAGATGGCAGACGTGCATCACTGCGTTAGACGCTGCTGACTTCTGTTTTCATTGTCATGCACTGCTCTGACGCTCCAGGTGTTGACATCTGGATCGAGAACGTGCAGGGCGAGTGTCTGAGGATTCGTGAACGCCGGCAGGTCAAAGTCGGCCATGTTGCTATCGGCATCAGTGATCAGGTAAGAGACTGATTAGTTAGTAGATGAGGCCTAAACAGTCGCACACATGAAATATATGACACGGCCTGAAGATTCGTGCTAAATAAGGCAGCCCTGCAGGTCTTGAAAGGACTAAAAAGTGTCCTTGTCCTCAATAAGAGGACAGGGTTCAACTCATAATGTCCAATTTTTGATTTTAGCAAAAGCTTTGAGTGAGCCATATTGTTAGTTTGGGTTATTTGTCAAAGTGATTGTGTGATTTGATTTCTTTTGTGTGGAACAGATCAATTCAGAGCTCAGTTTGTGAACATTGATCCTTGTCTTCTTCACTGTCTGTGAAGAATTCAGGCTCCAAAAACCAATGAAAGGAAATTAGCATTTATATAATAAAACAGTTTGCAATTTGTTTGTGTTAGCATGCAAGCTAATGTTATGTAACATTAGCTGTGATCACACTTAAACAAATTCATCTGCACTGAAAACAGGCTGCAGCATTCAGGCATGAGTACTTGGTAGAATATATAAAGCAGCATGAAGTGGGAGTACCTTTTTCCCTCTGGATATTCAACAAAATCCAACCAAAATCCACCTGAGCGATCTCGTCTGTCGTTCAGATCTCAGGGAAAGCCTTCACGCTGGAGACCCTGGACAGGAAGACGGTGTCCTTTGAACAAGAGATCAAGGAGTCGTGTCTGTGGCTGCGCTGTGTTCCTGCTCCTGACAGATGTCAGCGGTGGAGGTGGAGAGTCAGAGACGGAAAGCTGGAACTTCGAGAATGAGACGTTTTCTTTCTACGTTTCTTTGCACTAACTGAAGCGTTGATTGTTTCTGAGCCATGTGGACATGAAGGCATGTATGTGAACATGTAGCTTTTGGCAGGAATCTGTTTGTGATGTGATTTTTAAGCTGATTTTCTAGTTTTAAAGAAGATTTTTCACTTCTTTATTTTTTCTTGTATCTCTTTGTTTCCTCTGTGACCTGGAAACATGAGTTTGTCATGTTGTTTGGTGCCTTTTCAGCTTTAGAACCAGTGAAGCTGCTTGAGACAATGATTAACTGTCAGAACACAATATGAGCCCTGAAGACTTTAATACTTGAACGCTGCTGACCTTTTCTATCTCAATAAAAACTGACCTCTGAGGTGAAGGCGCTGCTCTCTTCTGCTTGGTCCTTGTTTCATTGTGTCCTCCAGTTTCAGTCCACAGAGGGGGAGACAGGAGACCGAACTGTCCATCACAACACACAAACTGATGAAGATGCTGCTGTAACACAGAGGAGGTCCAGACCTCAAACCTTCAGGAGTCCAAAGACAGGAAGCCGGAGTCTGTTTACATTCAACAATTAAAACCATGCGGTAGAGATGTGATTCCATGATGGTGTTAAATTCCACCACCTCAACATATAAATAACCTATTCAGCTTTGAAACAGACCTTCATGCTGACAGCTTCGTGGTTCAGTGAAGCTGTTGTTTTCAGATAAGATGTGATGTGTTTGAGGAATGTGGGTCATCCCAGCAGTTCCTCCTAAAGCAAATATTTAAACATGGCCAACCACCTTTTTTTGGCCACAACATCACAACTCTTGCTTTTTAACTCTATAACACGATTCTTTATGTGAGAGTTAGGATGGCCGATCCGTCTGGAAACAAAATGCACCAAGAATCCTAATCTGACAGTCCGCCGTGGCTGATAAGGGATGGTGTTGACTTTCAGCAGGTGTCCGGCAGCTCAGAAATTGTTCAAGGTAAACACAGTACTGAAGGGCTGTGTGCCCGGCCTCAGAGCAGCTGATCCAACAGAAGTCCCATCAGCAAAGCAAAATGGACGAAAACAAGGGAGGAAACACGGCTGATTTTAGTTATGCATTAAAATGTTAAGAATCTGTGTCACATTTAGGATTTGACCACTTCATTCAGCACATCATTACAAAACAGTGGGCATTAATCTGCTACTTTAACAGCCACAAACTGGCTTCACATGTGGAGGCGGTCTCTGATCAGGTTTGACTCTCAGTCTGTGATCCAGTATTTAACAAAGGTGTTGGATGAGGTCTGAGGTCAGAGCTCTGTGCAGACCAGTCAGGTTCTTCAACTGGGAAAAACATTTCTGTACGGAGCCGCTTTGTTCAGAAACAGGAAACACACAAACACAAGCTGTTGCCACTGAGTTTGAGGCTCATGATTGACCTGAAGGGCCGAGCCCAAGCCATAAAACAACAGTCACTAGTCACGTGTCCACTTTTGGCCCTAAAGTTCATATTGTTGAGGGACAATCCGGCA
Organism: Chaetodon trifasciatus; assembly: GCA_037975065.1. Classification (NCBI taxonomy): domain Eukaryota; kingdom Metazoa; phylum Chordata; class Actinopteri; order Chaetodontiformes; family Chaetodontidae; genus Chaetodon; species Chaetodon trifasciatus. Next base: position 4,626,584 of record JBBMOE010000047.1, on the reverse strand, counting down.
TCGGACACCTTTGGTTCAGCTGTAGTTTTGTTCACACGTCGTTTTTACAAGAAGAAATAGACAAAAGTCTCGTCGGTCTTGTTGTTCATTGTGGCTGAAACTTGAATAAACTTGTGTGCGCTTCACTTCCTCGACATTTTGTGCAATGTGAGCACAGGGACCTGCTGAATCTGTGATTGGACAGCAGGAGAATAGAGGCGGGTTATTTGTGACACTACTTGTGCTGTGATTGGACCAAGTTTGATAGTGGGAAGTGCCCGTACGCCGGTGTCTCCCTGGTTGCGCAAGACGCCATTTTGGAGTGACAGTGAAAGATAACGGAAAGATCGAGAAGCTGTATTTCTAAAGGTAAAACTCCGCAGAAACGCGCTGTTTTTATCCTCAAATGTCCTCTTGTGTGAACCGACTTTTGCTCTGCACGAACGACTCGATTTCTCTGGCATTTAACATGACGTCACGGTGCTCTGTCTTTACTGTGACGCGGCATTTAGCTAACCGGAGCTACGTTAGCCAGCCAGTTAAACCAGTTCCTGTAACGGAACAGATCAAAGAGCTGTCACTGTTGATTTTACCGAATACTGCACTTAAAAATCACCGGCGGTGTACACAACGTGTGAGCGCCGGTTATGTTACTAATGTGCCGCCGTGTATTGTAAACGGCGGAGCTCTTTCGACGGTTAACGGTCGCGAGATTTTGTCGCCTGTTATCAGCAAGCTAGTATAAGCTAGCAAGCAAACTAGCTGAAGCATCCGCCCTAAGGGAAGCTAATCGTTAACGGCTTCGAGTGGTAGGAACCAGCTAACGCTACCCAACTTCGGCTATTCACATATTTAAAATACTCAATGATTCCCTCCATACTCGGCGCTTTTACTCGATATTTTGCCGACGGGGATGCGGAGTTTAACGTTTGCGGGATCGTCGGCCTCCTGTTAAGGTCGAGGTGTTGTTAGCGAGCGTCTTGTGACAGCTCACACCTACAGTAACATTATCCTTGCCGCTAGTGCTCGGGGATAGTTTGCCAGCTGGAACAGGCCTTTCTTATCTGGTGATCAGATAGCTTTCAGTTGATCCGGGTTGACAATCTGGCTGCCTCTAAAGATATGATTTTTAGCCGCTAATCAGTGAAATTTTAGTGTTAATTATACGAACTGTGGACGTGTGCTGTGAAGTTAACGTAGACAAACGTCAGGTAATGGTTGATGTTGTGGACTTTTTGGGCTGGCAGGTAATGTATGGCCAGAAACCGTAACCTGAATGTTTAACCATGAGCTTAAGTAAACATCTCGCTTGTGTTCCAGCCAAGTTACATTCATTGCGCCTCCGTTTGGCCTTTTCCTCGACCGGAACTGCTGCCGCCATCAACGTGTGTTCATTCATTGGTGCCTTTTTGACCTGTCCAACAGCGACGAAACGTGTTGTCCACCGCTCTCATGGACAGGTGCTGATCTGTTCTGCCTGTCTGAAGCTGAAATACTCTCCTAACCCTGTTTCTCTCTCCTTTGGCAGCTTTGTCACCATGGGGAATGTATTTGCAAGCTTATTCAAGGGCCTATTTGGCAAAAAAGAGATGAGGATTCTTATGGTCGGGCTCGATGCTGCTGGAAAAACAACCATCCTATATAAACTGAAACTTGGAGAGATAGTCACCACCATTCCCACCATTGGTAAGGATCTCTGTGGATTCGTCCCTTTTGTTCACTTGTGGGTTTTTTTTCAGTGTTTTCCTAAATTCACAGCTTGTTGGTTCATCTGAATGGTTTTCATATTAGCATCAATACAATATTGAGATTTTGGATTTATGCTGAATATGTTAATCTGTAAAATCTGATCTGCGTTAACAAAAGATGTCAGAGCTCTTAAAGACTGAAAGAGGATTTGCTGCTTGTGGTTTGTAAACTGGTCCAGCTCAGCCTCCTCTTATGATCTGATACCTGGTCAGTGTGTTGTTACAGTCCCACCTTCACACTCGGGCGTTGTTATTGGCTGGCGGTGACACATCCAGCTGCCCACAGGTTGACACCCAGAAATCTTACAAACACAGCAAAATGAGAAAATGTAGGCCAGGGTTAACTTTTCCAACCAGCCGCAGCCTAACAGACAAACAAACACACAAACAGACAAGCTCACTGTTCGTCTGTTATCTTTTCAGAAAAATAGAACTGTGTACCTTCTGCTTTCAAGTTTGTCTCTTCAGACAAACTTAGTATCCTCGTTAACACACTTCACGCAAACTCCACAGACGCAAAGTAAAACTCACCAAATCTGTTTGATGTGAAGGCTGTGGAGGCTCCACACGCTGTTTTCCTGCTTCATCGTTCTGCTGTTGCAGAGGCCAAAACTCAGCCAATCGCTGATAGCCAATAGCCCCACCTGAAGACGGGCACAGCTCAGGGTCTCAGGTGCAAACACAGCCACACACTTCCAGAGAAGCGATGATCGACAGGGATTGTTTTTGTATGAGTCTGTGCATCGTTTTTTAGGGAAATCCTGCTCATTTGTCCTGCTTAACTTGTCTGGACATATTCAGGTCTACTAGAACTTGGCCTAAATAAAATACAATCTAAAATGGGTAAAACGATGACATAAATCAGGAATGACATAATCAAAAAATACATAGATGAGATCATGAATCTGACCAGAGATCTGATGCCAGTTTTTAGTGCGTATAGTTTTTATGTCATGGACAAAATCTTCTTCCTGAAACACACTGAGTGAGAGGTTTAAATGAACTTGATTTCAGTTCAGTTAATTGATAGAGTTTGTAATCATGGAAGTGTTGAGCTGGATGGAGCGTCGGCACGTCGACCGTCAGCTTTCAAAACCTGAGCTGTTGAAATGTTTGTGACTCATCCGTGTTTCTCTCTCCTGTCCAGGTTTTAATGTTGAAACTGTAGAATACAAGAACATCAGCTTCACAGTGTGGGACGTGGGCGGTCAGGACAAAATCAGGCCGCTGTGGCGCCACTACTTCCAGAACACTCAAGGTGAGGAGGACTTTATGTGAGCTGGGTGTCAGTGAACATTGCTGCCTATAGGTGGCCTCATTGCTGCATAAAAGATGATCTTAAAACTAGTCAAGCAATGACTCAGACACTATTGTTCAATTCTCAGAGGGCGTGTTGTGTCACTCCTCTACTATTTCCTGAAATTGAATTCATCAGAGTGTGTGAAGCCTGTGTGTGTAACGCTGCCTCGTATGTCCCACTGATGATGCAGCCCGCAGGTAAACTCTCCGTTCAGCTCATATTTGCTGTTACAGTTGATTTCGGCTGATTGAGCAGCTCCACCGGGACAGCTTCGGTCCTGCTGTAGCTCCTCTTCATTTCCCTCAACTCCACCAGACAAACACGTCGCCGCAGGACACGTCCTCATCCACATACCGAGCTCGTGTGAATCCTTTTGGTAAAGACAGTTAGTTAGAGCATCGTTGATCAAAAACGGCCCGTCATCCTCGTATCTCATGTTCTCCAGCATGCGTGTGGCAAATATCATAACCTCTGCCTCCACACGTAAACCCTCGTTTGTGTCCGGGCTCACTGGTCAAAGAGGTTTGGACCTGCTGCTCGTATCTGCCGTGAAAAACATGGTGCCTCCGTCAAAGCGCCTGCAGATCCTCTGCAGACGGCAGAAGCTGCTCTCTGCTGTTCAGTGCAGTCTGCAGCTCTTTTGTTCGGGCTGACCTTTCCAAACTGCACCGTTCTGTCTCTGAACGACTAAGACAGAGCAGCGAGACAGAGACTGAAAGACAGTGAGTGCAGAGGGATGCTTGAGTCTTCTCTGGCAGTGATTCACAGTTTTTAGCTCAAACCTTAAAACTGTTTGGTTACCCTGACATCACATGACACAGGTGTCACCGTCACACTCTCACTGAGGATCTTTGTTTTAGAGATGAGACGGTCTGTGATTTAACAGACGAGTCAGTGGTGTCCCAGCAAACAGCAGAAATAACCTGTTTGTCGTTCAATCATCTGCAGGGACGATGAATTATTTACAACACGCTGCCTCATAAATCAGGACGTGAACAAACAATCCATGACTGAAGAGTCTGAACGTCCTCGTGGCTCTTTTGTCTTCAGCCACGAGGACGTTCAGACTCTTCAGGTCTGACCTTCGCCGTCGTCGCTTCCTTCACGTTTTGTGGTTTTCTTCACTTTTGTCGAACATCAACTCCATCACTGGAGGTGGAAATCTGCAGCAGCGTCGCTGATGTCGGAGCAGCTGTCTTCCTTCAGCTCTGAGAGGCTGAAGTGGCTGCGAGGCCAGAGCAACACCAACAGTCTGATAAGTTTCACTTCAGCTGCGTTTGCATCATTTCATTTAGGAGTTCGTCTCAAAGTGACTCGACAGCACGAAGGAAGAATCCAGCTGTCAGATATCAGGATTCAGGTGTTTGTCAGCGTTTGGTTTGATGTTCACACTCGCTGCAGCCTCCAAGTGACACATTCTGAGTTTATTTTTGACTTGAGCTGTTTTTCCCACTCGACAGCGTCGAGCAGCTCCATCGCTGAGCGCAGGTTCATGTTTAAACACCCAGTTTGTCGTCGTGATCCTCAAATGCTGTGGCCACATTAGAACCACACACTTCATCCCAGAGAGCCAACGTCAGGCTTTTATTGGGTCAAAGAGATTTATTAAGCATCAGGAACAATTTCCACTGAATTATTAATGGAAGAGTCACAGATTTGATGTGAGAGAGAAGCAGAAGATGAGGTTTGATAAGAGAACAGATGTGTGAAACGATGCTTCAGCAGCGAGCTGTCTGTCTCTGCAGGGCTCATCTTTGTGGTGGACAGCAATGACCGGGAGAGAGTGAACGAGGCGAGGGAGGAGCTGTCCAGAATGCTCGCCGAGGACGAGCTCAGAGACGCCGTGTTGCTCGTTTTTGCAAATAAACAGGTGAGGTCACGTGTTGTCTCGTCGCTCTGTCACTTTTGGTTATGAACGGACGCCGACGCGTCTGTAAGCCGTCGACCTGAAAGCTGCGTGGTGACGGACGGTCTGTTGTTCTTCCAGGATCTCCCCAACGCCATGAATGCTGCAGAGATCACAGACAAGCTGGGCCTGCACGCCCTCCGCCAGCGCAGCTGGTACATCCAGGCCACCTGCGCCACCAGCGGGGACGGCTTGTACGAGGGCCTGGACTGGCTCTCCAACCAGCTGAAGAACCAGAAATGATCCATTCCACCAGTTTTGATTTTTGTTTGTTGTTTATTTTTTCTGTTTCAACACAGCGGCAGCACCGGATCCAGGCCCCTTCGCCCCCATCGAACCCGTCTCAACCCCGGCTCTTTCTTTCAAGAACTTCCTTCATCCCCCCCCCCCCCGCTCTCCCCCCTCGTCAGTGCTCTCGGGGCTCTAGCCTGTGCTGCTTGTGTGTGTGTGGGCGTGTGTGTGTGTGCGCGTGCGTGCGTGAGCGTGTACCTTGTGTGTTCAGCGAGTGTGTGGGTGTGAAGGCGTCTGTGTATGTTGGCTGGGATTGGGAGTGACCCTGGCGTGCCTTTTACACACCTCCTGTGGAATCAGCAGTCTGGTTTTCAAGCCCCTTTCTCCATCCACCAAACTCAGCCTCTGCCCCACTCAGCCTGCCCCACTCCAAGTCTTGCACGGCCCCCTCCTCCCCACCCTTACTCTCCAGAGGAAGCATGGTTTTCATACGGCAAAGAAAGAGCAAGGGTGCAAGCCCCCCCACCCCCACCCCCCGTAGAGATATCTATGTTAACTAGAGATGTTCACCTGATGTAGACTGAATGCTAAATGTTCATTTTAACCTCTTCTTGATTTTGAAACCTCAAACCCACCAGTCAGAGATTCAGTAAATTGCATCTTAACCTGTATCAGGTCGAAGCAAATCAAAAACAGAAAAAGGACAAAAAAAGCGAATGGCCCATCCTCGATCATTCTGGTGTCATCTGAAAATCATGCTGTTTGTTTTCTTCTTATTATATTGGAATATAACACATTATTACTGCTAGCGATGGTTCTCCAGTGAACACTACCTTCCTCCCCACTAAGTGAGACCGTGAAGCACAAGGCAAGCCAACAATCTTCAAATTCAGTCCTTCAAATTCAGATCTGCGAGTGTTATGCAATTCTTGTCTTTCCAGACGTTCGGTGGCTGGTGTTTAATTCCCGGGATTAAATTAGATTTTGGAGATGACCTTCAGCGCGATGACTCATCCTGACAGTGTTCGAGCGTCCGTCAGCCGGTTAGCAGACAGGTGTCCTGATGCGTTCACGAGCTTCACGTGTTGTTCCTTTCAGAGATGTTACATGTTTTTTTTCTGTAACTAGTTTTAGCATTTCTACTTGTTCTTTGACTGCTGAACCAAATGCATCTGAGCAGTATGACAAATCCTGTACATGACAGTTTCCTCCAGGGCCTGAACTGATACGAATTTTCACCGAGAGGTTTCTCTCGCCAACGGTTGGCAGTTTTATTTTGAAATCTGAAAGCATCCAGTGGTCTAATTTCCTGCTTGGGATGAAGGATTGGCACCAAATATGAAGGCTCTTTGACTGTGAACGGTCCAGACATGGCGACAGGAAGCCTGCTTCGAATGTCCGGCCGTTGACAGGCGCCGAACGACCGAAAGGCCGACGCGGCGAGCGGTCTGTCAGGAGCCGGAGGCCGCGGCGGTAGACCTGTCGAGGGGAACGGGCGTGCGGGTAACTGGTCTAGATTCAGCAGGCGTTCTCAGTGTCGAACCGGGGGGTCAAGCTGGCACTTCTGTCAAGAATGATTGTAAATCTGTAAGTTCCCCTGTAAACTTTCCGCGGGGATTTCCTGAACACATTAATAAACATGATTTGATCCAACAGTTTGTGCTGCGTGTCGCCTTTTCTTCACGAGTCAGTGATCAGACATCAGCCTGAGCCGCAGTGATCCATTTCATCATTGGTTATTGTCTCCGATTAATGGTTTCTCTTTGAAAACATGAACACTGGAAAAAGGTCCAGTCCTGAGGCCAAAGACCAGATCCTGAAACGACTTCTTTCACTCTGACCAGCGTCCTCAGACTGAAGGTTTGAGCTCCTCCGTGCTCACAGCTCAGTGTCAGGATGCTGTTAGCGTTTAGCTCAGAGCTGCTCGCAGGCTGCAGACGTGCCCTCTCTTCAATGGGAAGAGCTGGTTTGGGGGTGTTTGTCTGATCAGTCCACGCTCTGTATGTAGAGATACTACTAACAGGTACCAGTACTGCATTCTACTGAAGTAATACTACACAAGTGTTAGCATCAAATTCTACTTTGGAGTAGCAGAAGTAAAAAGCAGCTTCAGAATCTGCAGAAAAACTCATAACCAAAGTAATTAAAACGCAGTAAAAAGTACAGTATTTGCCTCTGATATGTGAAGTAGCAGAAAGTAAGTACCTTAAAACTGTATTAATGGACAGAACTTGAGTAACTGTACTACTTTGAGAATTGGTGAGTCATTCAAATCATTTTTTAAAGTCAAATATAAAAACATTTTCTTTCTTTTGAGGATTTTCTGGAGGACTTTTCACCTGTTAGAGGTGGTAAAGTTCCTCCAGGTGTGTCTTGAGGAAACACCTGTTTGCACCTGTTTTTCTGTTTCAATGACTCTGTGTGCAGATCGAAAGCAGATTAAACCAGAGGTTAAACTTTGTTCAGGTCAGAGAGAAAAACATGTTGATCAGCAGCTCCTGTCCGCTGCACCACAGTCCACCGCTGGGTGGAGACAGAGAGCCACACATGGAAGAAGGCTCTCCTAAAGTACTCATTATGCAGAGTGGTCCATGTGCAGCTGGTAAACAATCTAAATCTGCACTAAGTGACTAAAACTGTCCAATAAATGTAGTGGAGTAAATTATTGAGTAGCATAAAATGGAAACATTAAGTACAGTACAAGTTGTTCTACCTGGAAGTTGTACTTCATTACAGTACCTCAGTACATTTCCTCTGTGTAGTTTCTGTCGTGATTAAAAAGAGAATAGGACACAAACAGGTACATGAACCCGGAAGGTGTGACACATAAGCCTCCAAACAGCGGCCTCCGGGAGGGAGGGGGCGGGCCCACGGTGCACACCTGACGGCAGACTCCTCCCCGCCACCCCGCTCCGTTCAGACAATGTTGTCGGCGCTTCGTGGTGGTGCCGCATCCCGTTTTGTTTCCCACAAGGAAGGAAAAACACCGAGCTCACCTGTGGGATTAACACGATGAGTGACAGCTGAAACCTGCCGACTGACCACACAGCGATCACAGGTAAGGCTTCACCGGAGAGGCCAACAAGCTCGTCCAAACAGGTGCAGCCGGGATTCAACCGCGAATATAAAGATCATATGAAGCTGTGGAGTTAGCCGAAGTTAGCCGAAGTTAGCCGAAGTTAGCATTGTCTTATTGTCCTCTTACGCAGAGTGTGTTTAATCTGACCGAGCCCCGCTGAGGACACAGGAGTCTTCTTCTGAGGTTTCAGGATGAGGGTTCGGCGCTGCGCCGGCAGCTGTGTTAGCTTTGAGTTCAGGCTCATAGAAGCAGGAGTGAGTTTGTTCAGCTGGTCCCGTCCACCTTCTGATTATTGATTTACACACAGACAGTGTTTATAGACACATAAACAGTTTATTCTCCACTTGTCATCTGAAGCAGAAGCTCTGAGGGTTCATGGTGGACTTTGGCTGAAACGGTTTCTCTTCACTGCCACACAAACAGGTCACAGAGTCTCTCAGTGACTCAGGTGTTGGTGCTGATAACAGGTGTTTTCTTCATCATATCTCAGGTGCTCCATGTACACATGTACACCGTCATACTGTACTGTGGTACTGTAGTATCTGTTGTACAGTCAGTTATGATGCTGAAACAGCTGATTGGTTGGTCAAAACAACAGTTACTGTCAACAATCTGCATCATTATTTCATAACTGAATCCATCAAAAGTGCCAAAAAGCAGACGAGCTTCTGTCTGTGAGGATGTGCTGCGTTTCTTTTCTGTCACAGGAAGCTGGACGTCTTTCTGTTTGGACTGTCCGTCAGTCCGAAGGAGACATTTGAAGACGTCATTTTGTCTTAAAGACATTAAAACAGACAGACATCAGTGCTGATGGTTGAACATCAGAGCGTTGAAAACGTGTCTGGACGACAGAATAATCAGCAGGGCGTTGATCTGCAGCCATGTTGGTGACTGTTTAATCATTATTGATCATTAATCAAACACAATCAGCAGAGGAGCTGATGATGGGTGTTAAAGGTAACGTCATCCGTCCACGTCTGCCTGTGGAGAGACGTGGACATACTGAGATTGTCTGTCCTCGTCTCATCCGAGCGCCGTGCGTCTTCATAAACCTGCAGACCGCCATCAGGTCTCCTCACCTGCTGCTCGATCTGCATGGAAGGACAGGACAGGACAGGACAGGACAGGACAGGACAGGACAGGACAGGACAGTGAGACGGCAAACTGTGATAGAACAAGTATAAGAAGTCCAGACTGAAAGGTCTCAGCATCAGTCAGATGGATTGTCACTTATTAGATTCATGGTCCTCAGAGGACGAGTCGTCCTGTGACGTCTCCTCCAGCGCCGCCATGTGGTTTTAACTGGAGGTTTGAAGACATGAAATTTGCTGGAGACGTTCTCCTCAGCGTCGTTTCTGATAACTTTGATCCTCTTCATCAGTCAAACTCTTCGTCTAGGGCTGCAGCTGCTGCTGATTTTCACTCAATTATTTTCTTCATTCACCTTTTTTTATATAAAGCGTCTTATTTGTTAAAAATGGCTCCTTCATGACGTCCAGGACGAGGACTTCACAGCGCTTCTTTTCTGACCAACAGTCCAAAACCCAAAGCAGAAAAATGTCAGGAGTCAAAGAATGAGACGTTTTCTAGAAGACGTGCTTTAAAAATTCAGTTTTTATCAAATTAATGGGATTCATTTCCTGTTGATTGACTGTTTCAGCTGTGCAAATGTTAGCATGCTAACAAGGTGAAGCTAACACCTGTTAACTTCAGCATGTTAGCATTGTTAGCATGTTAGCACGGAGGACGAGTTCATCTGAAACTGACTAACAGAGATGAAGGTCAGTGAAGACGTGTCCTCCATGTTTGACGTGTTTTCAACAGGAAAAACGCTTTCTGATAAAAAGGGAATAGATTTTTCAGGGTTGAATGTTTGTTCTGTGCAGCAGTGACGTCTGTGCTTCCATCCGATAGGTTCGACATCAGCTTCGGTGGCAGTGAAATCACCTGCGGCAGGTGTCTGATGAAGCAGCTGAACAGACGCCACGAGACAAACAACAGTTCAGTCAGACTTCGCTTACTCAAAATAGATTTTAGTGGCAACGAGCCAAAGAAGAAAAACCCAACCTGAATTTCCACCTGCTGACTGTTTACTCTCATTACTTCATCACCGACGGAACCATTCTTACGTTTATTAGACTCTCTGACAGATTTCACATCTTTTATTGATTGATTAAGCGTTGAAGCAGTGAGCTCTGCTGCTCCGTCTCGTCGTCCACGTCCAGGTTTAATCCTCCTCTGAGAGTCCAGGACCGGGCTTTGGTTTGTTGGGAGCTGCTTTTACATCCTTTAACGATGAATCTCTCTTCATATCTTGAAATCTTCTTTCAGGAATCCTCAGATTAAGACCAGCTGAGGGAGGTCAGCCCTGAGCTTTGTACTCCCCCAGTTTCGAGTTGTTGAATCGTGGAAACGTTGACCTCCGGCTGAGTGGACTGTTTCTGTCACTTATTTCATCGCTGGTGGAGGTTTTTGTTTCATCCTCTGAGCTGCTCTCGGCTCTCCGTCAGGTCAGTCACAGTTTGCACGTGGGTTTCGGTGGCGAGCCGACGGGCTGCTCGTCGCCACGGGGGTGTGCGTGTCTGACCTCCCTCCGTCTCCTCAGGTAACATGATGGAGGTGGCCGGTCCCTGGATGGAAGTGTTCGAGAGGAAGGAGAAGTCTGGAGGAGCAGAGGCGCTGCTGGGGAGCGCTCGGGCCGCGTCTCCTCCGCCGGCCGAGTCCCCGTCCGTACGGCGCTCCCAGCCCATCCTCATCACCTCGAACAGGTCTGACCAACAGCGCACACACAGCACGACTCGTCCTCAGTGGACATGAGTAATGGACTTCAGGAGGAGGTGGAAACTGACTCAAAGTCAGTGACTCAGGCCGTAAATCATCTGATGTTAGACCAGTTTCTGTTCAGACGGCTGTGAAACAGATGCTCCACGCCTTCAAGACACGAGCGATGAAGCTGAGAGCAGAGTGTGTTCCCAGCAGCAGGACAGTGTCTTCTGTCTCTGCTGCCCTGAAGACAAAGACATAAATCTGTTCCTCATGTGCGACGGCGGCGTCGCTGCAGGGTTACAGCTGTGAAACAGAACACGTTAAGAACACGTTAAGACTCTGAACCTGTGGGACAGACAGACAGGCAGACAGACAGGCAGGCAGACAGACAGACAGACAGACAGGCAGGCAGGCAGGCAGACAGACAGGCAGGCAGACAGACAAGCAGACAGACAGGCAGGCAGACAGACAGACAGACGGGCAGACAGACAGACAGACAGACAGGCAGACAGACAGACAGGCAGACAGACAGGCAGGCAGACAGACAGGCAGAGTTCTTCACTGATCCTTTCAGGGAGGATTGGAGTGATGCAGCAGGAATTCACAAACACAGATAACATGCAGTAAACTGACCTGAGGAGGTAACAGACACACACACACACACACACACACACACACACACAGAAACAATCAAAAGTAGATCAGAGATGGATTAGAGATCAGACGATCTCTCACAGTCAGGATGAGGACGGTTGTCCTTCTCAGTGTGACTGAAAACAGAGAAAAGTTAAAGATGAGGCTGAAACTGTTTTTGATTGATTTATTGTCAACAAATCTCATGAAAAGACCAAAACAAACAAAGTGAGTCCACAAACAGTCGTTGGTTCCTGCTGACTACGTAAAGCTGCGCTGATCAATGACAGCGGATCACATGACTGTGATGGAAGGACCATCGTCATCATCATCATCATCATCACTTCACTCTCGTCTGCGTCGTTTCGAAAGCAGCTGTTAGCGCCAAGTTAGCGGCTAGCAGCTGAACATTAGCGGCTAAAGAGCTGCAGATTCCTCTCAGGAGGAAGTGGAGACCAGAGCGCCACCGTGATGGGAGGAGTTTGCTAACGTGTTAGCCGTGACAGCGTTAAGACCCCGAAACGTGTCAAACGTGAGACGTTTAGCTCGCTGTGAAAGTCTGTCCCCATGAAACAGATTAAAACCTCACAAATACTCAGTTCCATGTTGAAGAGCAGCTGCTGGCCGAGGTTTTATCAGACTAACAGGAGGAAACTAAAGTGCATTTGTTGGGACTATTTCCAGCGGCGGATGAATCCGCACACAGGCGATGCGTTCACTGCTGGTCTCCTTCTTTTCTTTGGATTTGTTGACAGTAGGAAAATCTAAAATATCAGCTTCTCTGATGAGGAAACGTCTTCAGTTTCTCTGAAGTGATTCTGCTGCTTCTGTTCTTCGCTCTCGTCTCTCAGGGCCAAAGGTCTGGAGTCCTTGTCCTCCTCCTTCCCGTCCATCCCAAACCCCTTCCCAGAACTGTGCAGCCCCTCCAAGTCTCCCGTCCTCGTCGGGTCTCTTCCACCACAGTCCAGCGACAAACACGTAAGTCCAAAGCCTCGTCAGCCAGCGGCCGCTGCAGAAAGCTGCTGTCAGGTCAGACGATGTGAGTCTGGACGGAGCCGGACGTCACGCGTGTCTCTGTGTTTCTGAATAAACAGATATTTGCAAAAATGAACGAAGCCGATGAGCTCAGACATGAAATAAAGTGACTTTGTGCTGTTTTCACTGAGCTTACGTCAGAGAGGATCAGCATCACATTCACTTTTATTTCTGGTTTTGGAATCAGGCGTGTATCCCGCTAACAGGCCCGCTGTATGGGCTGATGTGTATTAGTCCGCCACTGAAAGTAGTCCCCAGCGAGCGCTCTGCTTCCTCCTGCTGATCAAACCTGCAGTGAGCAGCTTGTTTCAGGACAGAGTGAACGTGAGGTTTTTTAAAGGTTTTTGTCGGACAGGTGCTGCGTCCGTCCCCTCGCGCCCGCCTGCTCTGTCGGCTCTGACGGGCGTCTTCAGCCGGAGGATCCTTTAAACGTGTCTAAACCTGTTTGCTGAGCGGGCAGGTGGAGGTGATGATGGTGACTGACAGGCGGCTGCGCTGCCTCATTGTCCTGGTGAACGCTGCCAGAGTAAACATGTGTGTAATGAGAGCAGCTTGTGGCCGTGTCACGCTCACCGCGGGGAGTCTCGCCCTCAGCGTGGACGCTGACGGCCGTTTGTTGCAGGTTTTGGCTGCTTTGTTTCGCTCCGGCCGCCGCGGCTGCTGGTGTTTCTCACGCTGAGTGAATCACGATCGTCTGCTGGAACAGGAGGGAAAACAGGAGCTTAACGGCGTCTTAGTCACCTTTCCACTGGCTGCTCTGTGACGAATGAAAACTGAACAGGAACAAGTGGCCAAATGTTTGTGGACGTGGTGTTTTCAACTCCAGGAGCTGCTTTGGTGTGAATTAATGTTCAAATCCGACACGTTTTGTGGTTAGCTTCAAAACATTGTGTCCTCGTGTAGAAAGTTAACAAAATACATATTCAGCTCTTATTTATTAGATGTTCAGCTCTCAAAAACTCTCTCAAAAGGGAACTGGAGAGTTTAGACCTCTGATGATGCTAATGCTAATGCTAATGCTAACCGCACTGTCGACGTGGCTGCAGTTGAACAAAAAGCACATCGACGACAACAAACGTCTGAGTCATCAGAGAAATGAAGTTAAAGAGGTTCATAAAGAGCGCCGGGTGGCGTCCACGGAGGCCCGAGACTTAATCAATACGAGCTGATGACTGGTGATCAATACTCTCAGTTCATTATGGAAGCGAGGGAGCCCGCGGGCGAGGTGATGTCCACTTTCTTATCCTGAGACCAAGACAGGTGAAGAACTCTGACATTAAAATAACACAAATGACGAGTTCATTTGATTTTCCTGTTGATTGATTCATTGATTATTGATTAACTGTCGCAGGAAATCGTGTGTTTGTGTGAAACAGCGTCCGTCGTAGTTAGAAGCTGACAGAAGTTTCCTGCTTTGTGTGTTTCCACATGATGACGAGCATGAAACCAGCTTCATAAAGAGTCCTGAGCTCAGCTCTGGGATCAGCCGGATCACGGTGAGCCAGACCTGGTCAGTGCTGGACCTCACTGGTCCTGCAGCAGAGCGCCACGTTCAGGTGTCACATCAGGGTGTTTGCGTCCACGTACTTTTGGCCGTCTGGTTTGTGTCTGACGAGCTGTTGAGGGACTCGTTCGTGTTGGACTGACAGATCAAACTCGTCTCAGCGAGCCTCGCGCTGCACGCTCAGACTTTATTTGTCTCGTCTGACGTCGACCCGCCCGACCAGTCGGGACTTGTTGACTGACGGCCGCGGCTTTCAGGTCGGGCAGGTTTGTTGTCTTTGGTTGGAGGCGTGCTGCTGTCTGTCTCTGAGAAGCGTCCTGACCTTTGAATAACCTGCTCCCGCTTCACCTCGGCGGCGGCGGGGACACCGAGTCCACCAGCATGGCCGCCTCTCGGCCTGACGTGTGGCCACGCGCTCCTCCACAGCTCGTCTCCCGACATCTGACACCTGGGCTGTGATTCACCTGCAGAGAGGAATGAAGACGTGACTCAGCGTCAGTCTGACCTGAGGAGGAACGTGGAGGCCTGTCAGACGCAGAGAGACGGCGGCTGCAGCTTCGTCCTCACAGTTTGTCTTTTTGTGTTGACGTGACACCGAAACAAGCTGCGAAACATGTTTTCTGTTCAGTCACTCACATCAGACCTGTTTGTTAAAGGTTCACGTTCACAGATCACATGACAGCAAAACCACAGAAATGAATTGTTGTTTTACCTGAGAGGTGGACAGACGCTTCATGCAGGGGGACGTCGTGTCTCACAGGTGGAGTCTGTGGGTTCTTTGCAGATGAATGCATCAATAATAATCAACAAATACTATAAAACATCAGCTGTGTTTAACATCAATGTGACAGTTTATTGATCCTCTCTGACACAAACTGACCTGAGAACAGCTCAGAGTCAGTATATTTCATGTTCTTCCTCATCAGCTTCATTGATTCTGTAAATATCTGCTGATTGTGAGTCAGCAGCTCATGGCGGTGGCGTGACGTGCTGTGACACAGTGAGCGGTGAAGGCGGCTGTCGTCGGGTTACACGCTGCGTCGCTGCGTCGCTGCGTCGCTGCGTCGCTTCCTCGTTCCTCGTGCTGTTGACCAAAATACGTTAAAGGGCCGTTACACAAAACATGCGGATGATGACTCGTGTTGAAAACGAGGTTTGAGGTCGTGAGGCTTCTGATTGGACGACTCGTGGAGTGTGTTTTCTTGTGGTTTTCTGACTGAATATTTCTCCCTCTGCCGCTGCAGCTGATTAAGGTGTATGGCGAGGACAGCCACAGCAGGTCGGTGTGGGTTTCTCCAGGAGCGACAGCCAGAGAGGTGTGCCACCTGCTGGTCCAGACGGCGCACTGCAGCGACCACGAGAACTGGGCCCTCCTCGAGCTGCATCCCACGCTGGGCCTGGGTACAGACCAGTCGCCTCGAGTCAGTGAATGAAGGCATGAAATGGCTTTTGAAATGCTTCCGCTCACACGCCTTCTGCCTCCGCAGAGAGATGCCTGGAGGACCACGAGGTCGTGCTGGAGGTTCGGGGGACCTGGTCTCTCAAAGGCGACACGAGGCTGGTTTTCTGCAAGAACTACGCCAAGTACGAGTTCTTCAGGAAACCGATGGTACGCAGCCTGCAGCTCGTCTGCTGCGAGCGTGCAAAGACAAATCCACGCCCTCTTTACGTAACAGAACAGGATTTCATCAAAGCCGCGGGCGCCGCAGACGAGGCCTGACGTCACGGCGGTTAGTGGTTCTGAGTGACTGGCAGGTTGCGTGCTGGTGCAGACGCGCTGATTTAACGCCTCAGGTGTTTCATGACATCAGATCTGGTCTGTCGGCTCACTGTCGACTGGTTTTGATGAACCTCCCTGCGGTGCCTCCAGACGCCACGAGGGCGGATGTGGCGGCGTATTTCTGATGTCATAGAATCAGACTCACGCCGTGTGCAGCGTGTGAGCAAACAGGCAGAGGAGGTCAGACTGACGTCTCCAGTTTGTTTGACCGACAGTTTAAAAGTCAAAGAAATTCAGTTCACAACAAAACAAAAGAGAAAAAAACAACAAACCTTTTGATTTTAGTCTGTAACGAGAAACTTTCTGCTGTTTCTTCTCTACTTCTGCTTGAAAAACCATTGATTGATAGATTTTTGATGACAGTCTTCTTCTTCCTCTCACAGCTCTTCTTCCCGGAGTCCATGATCTCCGACAGCGCTGATGTCAGCAGAGGGATGACATCATCAGAGCTCATTCAGGTGAGCCAGGAGCCTCAGTCGCTCTGATTCACCAGCGTACGAGCAGCAGTGGAACGTTCGTTATTCCAGATTTAATGGATCCTGTTTAAGTTTTGATCATCTGTGACGTGCCTGAAAACAAGTTTTATCTGATTTTCACTGAATCCCACAAACAATATTTCCACAAACTGAGTTCCCAGAGCCAAAGACGACGTCTGTCAGTGTTTTATTTTGTCTGACAAACCGTCCAAAACCAGAAGATATTCAGTTGACGAAGAACTGAAACAGAGGAGAGAAGCATCCTCACGTCTGATGAAAAGACAGCTCAGACTGTCTCAGCCCGAATTTCTGTCCTCACACATGAAAGTTAGCAGCAAAATCAAGATTCAGTTGAATTTACAGCAAAGAGAAATGAGACGAGCTGCTGGTTTCCAGTAAACGTGTTTGAAACCATCAGGCAGCAGCATCAACGTCGAACTGGTTTTAGAAAACACACACATTCATGGCTCGTTTTGGGGAAAGCGCTAACGAGTCCTCTGTCCTCTGCAGAACCTGCTGAGGTCGGGGACGTGTCCGGAGATACAAGGTTTCCTGCACGTCAAAGAGCCCAGCCGCAAAGCCTGGAAGAAGGTCTACTTCTTCCTCCGCCGCTCTGGACTCTACTGCTCCACCAAAGGCTGCTCCAAGGTCAGCCGCCATCGCCGCCACGAGCGTCACGCTGTGTCGCTCTGCTCCTCACGCGTCGACCAATCACTGATCAGCTGTGTGTGTCTTTGAGCAGGAGCCTCGGCACCTGCAGTACGTGGCCGACCTGGACGACCTGAACGTGTACGCGGTGGTGAACGGCCGGAAACTGTACGGAGCGCCTGCCGAGTTCAGCTTCTGCATCAAGGTAACCCAGTGTGTGTGTGTGTGTGTGTGTGTGCGTGAGCATGTGTTTGTTTGTTTTGCATGTGTGTTTAATGTGTGTGTGTGTGTTTGCGCAGCCTTCCAGGAAGCCCGTTCGCTCTCAGGACCTGAAGATCTTGTGTGCTGAGAACGAACAGACACGAACTTGTTGGACTTCGGCTTTCAGGTTGTTCAAGGTTTGTGAAATAATCGTCTGCGGCGCTTCGACGGTAACTGGATAAAAACCAGTCAGAGACGAACCTTCGACGGTGAAGTGAGTGAATAATCTGTTTGTGTGTGTGTGTGTGTGTGTGTGTGTGTGTGTGTTGTGTGCGGTCAGCACGGGAAGCAGCTTCAGTGTAACTACCAATTATCCAAGTCGGCCCCACGAAGCCCGGAAGGATCCAGACTCGCAGATGGCAAAGTGAGATCATCAGACATGAGGCGGCGAGGAGGCTGGCGCTCGTTTGGTGGTGTCATCGCACATTTCAGCTGTCATACATGCTGTTTGTCTTTATCTGTGTGTGTCTGTGTGTGCGTGCGCAGTCGAAGTCGGAGGCGAGCCTGGTGGCCATGGACTTCTCAGGGAAGGCCGGCGGACGGGTCATCCAGAACCCGACGGAGGCCCAGAGCGCAGAGAGGGAGGAGGGCCAAGCCTGGAGGGTGAGGAGGGGTGGAGGAGGAGGAGGGTGGGGGTAAAACACATGACGGACCCTCGTCCAGCTGAGCTCACAGAGGTCTGTCAGACGAGGAGGGGACACAGTTCAAACGGTCACTGAAGGCCTGGAAGAGTCCACCACAGTTTAGTGCAGCGTTGTTAGCATGAAGACAGCAATAAGATCCATGTTGTGAAGTGTGACGCCTGAATTGGCGACCTTTGACCTCTCTTCTCTTTGCTCCTCTGATGCAGAGGAGAGAAGCCCTCCGGTGCAGTCTGCCCAACCTGAACTCTGCAGCCAGACCTTCCTGTAAGTCCACATGGGTGCAGACAGACCTGGTCCAGGACTGAGCGCTCGCCCGCCGTCTCACCGTCTTTATGTCTTTCTGCTTGCAGCCATCCACAAGTCCCAGCCGTGGTTTCATGGCGGCGTGTCCAGAAAGGAGGCGCAGAGGCTGATAGAGAAGCAGGGCCTGGTGGACGGGTGAGTGGACGATTAAGGGACGCAGTGTGTGCGAGTGTGTCCATACTGTGTGTCCAAAGGCAGCGTTCTGCGTCGATGCAGGAGGTGATGTGTCCTCTGTGTGGTGCAGCTGAGGGACAGAGTGTGGACACGTTGTTTTCAGGCTGTTACGAGTGTTAAAACGACACGACTGAGCCGGTTCCTGTTGCACTTTCAGAGTTTTCCAACCAAACAGCCTGAAAGAGCTCGAAATGTAGGCTCAAACCTCAGTGTGTGATGCTGCTGCTGCTGCGAGCTCGCTCACAAGCTAACAGCTGGAAATACAGCAGGAAACAAACGAAGACACGAGCTAAATTAAAAAAGAGGAAAACAGACAGAAAACAGACAGAAAACAGAGCAGAGAGCAGCTCAGTTCTGCAAAGTGACGACGTGTCTGCGAGCATTCGGTGTCATGAGTCACCGAGCTGAAACTGAGCAGCCTGACGCAGACGGTGAGCGGGAGTTCAACAGACCCTCGACACGCTGAGTGTCACCGAACAGAGAGCAGGAGCCTGGAGGAGGCACAGGCGCCTACATCAGGAGGCACAGGCGCCTCCTCCAGGAGGCACAGGCGCCTCCATCAGGAGGCACATTCAGCTCAGTATTTAACTTCACTGTCATTTTGTCTCCATGTGAAAATGTCTGTCAAGAAAATGATGTCTGAATTGTTTGTTTGCGTGTGTGTGTGTGTGTGTGTGTGTGTGTGTGTGTGTGTGTGTGTGTCTGCGTGTGTGTGCGTGTTGCAGGATGTTCCTCATCCGTGAGAGCCAGCAGCACGCTCAGTGCTTCGTCCTCTCGCTGTGTTTCAAGCTGAAGACCAAACATTATCTGGTCATCCCTGTGAGTTCCCTTCGTTCTCTCGTAGAGCTTCACTCTTTCAGGATTGTGTCCTTACTGTCCGTCCTGACCGATGTGCTCGTCTCCGCAGTGCGAGGAGGGAGGCAGGAAGTACTTCACCATGGACGACGGCCTGACGCTCTTCATCGACCTCCTGCAGCTGGTGGAGTTCCACCAGATCAACAAGGGCATCCTCCCCGTGTGCCTCAAACACCCCTGTGTCTGCGTCGCACTGTGACCCCCCCCCATCATCCTTTAATGCAGCCTCTCCTGCTGGCCTGGGATCAGTCACTCAGACCTGTGTGAACCCCGGTCATCAGATCGTGTTGATATCTATTAAGCGCAGTCGATAACGAGCTGCGACCTGACTGGATGATGAGCCGAGGCGGCGCAGGTGTGCAGGCTGTGATAACGTTATCTGGGCTGTGAGACGTGGACTCCTGGGAGGTGACGGCAGACGTGAAGCACACTGTCCGCCTCCCCTCTCTTTTTTAATTATCTGGACTCCGCGCGCAGCTCTGCGGCTTTTTATTTTAATTAATGAGCCGCCGTCCCCGTGGAGACGCCTTAATTAGCCATGTTGGACAGACTTGTAGAGCTTTTTGTTAACGTGCACTTTGATTCAGATCCGTGACGCCGCGGAGAGATTTGGAGGATGAGGACGTGATGAAGGCGGCGGGAGGAAGGGTTTGATTGTGGCTTCACCAGGTTTCACTGAAGGACTGACGGACTGTGGCCACCAGGGGGCGCTCCGAGGCAGAGCCTGCTCAGCTGTGCACTTCATGGATTTTGACGTTAACGCTGAAGATAATTGTAATTTTGAAAACACCCAGGTTGCAGCCATGTAGCATGTAAATTCTCACTCTCTGACTGTTTGATGTTTCGTACATTAACGTCTTAATTGTGTCTCTAAAAACAGTTAATGATATTTAGAAGGAACCTTTAAGTGCTGTAAGAACTCTTTCATCACTGTATTTGCACAATGATGGTGAAGGGGAGCCGCGTTGACTCACATTTAAACCAAATATCCAATAGAAACGTTGTATGTGAAAACCTGAACAAACAGAAACGTCTTTACTGCTGAGGAAGACCCTAAGATGTGCTGAAAGCTCTGGAAGAAGCTCGTAAGTGGACCTCGAGGTCAGAGCTTTGAGTGACGCTTCAATTCACGACCTGTGAGAAATGTTCCTGTTGAGTTCAGACTCATTAGAAACGATCAATTCTCCAGTTAACTGAATAATGAATAAACATTTTCTCAGGTTCAGATGGAGCACACTGATCCTTTTTCCTGCGATCAATACCAGATGACAGTTAATGTGACAGCACACACGTGTAAATTAAAGCGTGTGTGGCCTCGAGGTTCCTGCTGGTTGTTTACATGTTTTCTGTCACTTTGGATTTTTGCACTTCCTGTTTTCATTTTATCACAAAGCTGCAGAGCTGACATGTCAGCGTGTGCACAGATACTCTCATTCAGTCCAAAGTTTACTGTTTGTCCAGATTTTACTGCCTTTTATATACTTTTTCTGAATGATCTGTTTTATATTCTGAATAAATAATTTCATATTAAACAGCTCTTACATCTAAAATGCCGCCTGTGTGATTAACTGTGAACCACAGCAGGAAATATTAAAGAAGAAACAAGCATTCAGACCCTTCAAGTGGCAATAAGACAATTTAAAGATACTCGAAGTATTCTCATCTAAAGGTACTTCTGATGGTCTAATAGAATATGAACACTTTACTGCGACAGGAGTACTTCATCAGTACTTTTACTCTGGTGAAGGACCTGAATACTTCTCCTCCGCTGGCAGCTAAGAAAAGAAGCCGCTGCTCTGCCTGATTTAAATTAATCGTTTATCAGCTCCAAACTAGAGCGAGTGGAAAAGCCTGGACTGAGTCCTGACGGCCCGTCGGCCTGGGGGCTTCTGTGGGGTCCTGGCTCAGATCACAGATCCTCTGCTGGACGCCTGCGAGCTGCTCTGAGCTGCAGAGGCTGAAGAGCTGACCTACTCTCATCTTACCCTGTGTGTGTGTGTGTGTGTGTGTGTGTGTGTGTGTGTGGTTAAATACCAGTGTGCTCGGGTAACCCTTCCTCGCCGCCGCAGCCCTCCATGTGAAGGGGTTGCCATGGCAACAAATTTTTGGCCTAGATGGCCAGGTACAGTAAGTCGAGGGGTAAAAGGCGAGGAGAGCTGGGTCAGGAGGCTTCAAAGGGAGCAGGCTAACGCGAGCTGCCAGGCGGCGTTATGGCCGCTGAGTGAATGTCTCAGAGAGGACGAGACGTCAAACATGTCCTCTGTCTGTTCAAAGGGACACAAACTCAACGCAGAGCACAGCTATTATTTTTATCCTGGAGGATTTTGTGGCGAGCTCCGGTCACATGTTTGCAGGTTGCATCAGAGCACGCAGGGTTAGTAAGAGGCTGGTGATCAGCTCTGATTATTATGAATATTAAGTACAGTTACTATTCAACAAATTAAACATTTGAGGTACTTGTACTGCGTTTTCACGCCACTCTTGCTCTTACATTCATCATCTTACTGCACCTTTTAAAGGTGGAGGCCAGCGGATGCAAAAGGTGTGATCTCACCTCCACCTTTTGGAGGTTTAATGATAAAAGATGGAGTTTACATCCCAAACTTACACACGCTGTGTATTACACATGCTGAGGATTTGAGGCTAATTCGTCTTTTAAGACTGAATCTCAGAGCCTGACCGTCTTTAAGCAGAACATGATGAATGAAATAAAGGGATCAGCTCTAAACTATAATGTTTAATTGATAAAAAAAGTGAAAGGCAATATTTGACTCTACTGCTCCCCGAACAGCTCCAAACATCAGTTTAATATAAAAGTCTTAATTATTTTTTTACACATCTTAATGTATAAGATTAAGAAGCTTGTGGACATCTTACATCTGTGAAAAATAAAATATGTTCATCTGGCTTTAACTAAAAGAACAAAACCTTTTTGGCATTAATTTAATTTTATTATATTTCTCTAGTATTATATTGTGAACTACTGTTTGGAGGCGGGAACCAAAAACAAAAACAAAAAAACAAAAACACCGCCCAGCGAGCCCGCCAGGTGACACAAATCGAACGCTCCCACAGCTACTACGACTGCGCGGCGGGTGAGCAAACTTGACGGCGTTTGGTCGAAGCAAACGGCTGTTTCCCAATTAAATGCCGCAGTTTTCACGCAGCAGCGGCGGTTTGAGGAGCGGAATGTTTCCTGATTGGAGAAATGGGATTGTTTTATTGTTTCTGCGTCGAGCGGGAGAAAAGAGCGAGCTAGCAAGGACGAGCCGGCAGCTAACTGTTAGCTAACGCGGTACAGATGCTAACGGTAAGTTTAGTGTGTTCGTTGCTAACAGTTGGTGTTTTATTAAGCTAATGTGAAACAGTTAGCAGCTGCTCGGTCGGTTAATCGTCTGAGTTTGTCAGTATGTCATCAGTAGTTGGGCTGTTACTAACATTTATCTTCATTAATGAGTAGTTTGTCAGTTCAGAATAAATTGCAGTGCTGGTAGAAGTACTCAGAGCCTTTACTGAAGTAAAAGTAGCAGTACAGCAGTGTAAAGATATTCAGTTATATGTACAGTAGAAGTCTTATTTATCGATTAATAGGTTTGAGTAATATTTCAAGAGAAAAAGTAAACTGAATGTCTTTAGGTTGTGGACCAAAAAGACATTTGAGGACTTTGGGAAACACCGATCGACATGTTTCGCCGTTTCCTGACATTTATAGAGTGAACAACTAATCGATCATTCGATAAAATAATGGACAGATCGGTTGCAGATTAATATTATTGTTAGCTGCAGCCTCAGGTTTGTCCAGCTGACAGTTTTATTATCCAAAGTGTTGCTGATAACCTGTTTGTTATCTGATCAATCGATAAATGTAAGTTTTAATCTGTGGGTGTGCGCATCAGACACCTTCTGTGTGTGTTTGCTGGCTTGTTTAAATCAGACCTGCAGCTGTTAATCAGCAGCTGTTTCAATACCTGATTGATTGATTTCTCTGCTGACTGTTCGCTGCTTCCCTTCAGTCTTCTGTCCAGACTGAATATCTTCGGCTCGGTTTGGTGAAACAACACATTTTAAGACGTCACCTCTGGGAAAGTGTGATGGACAGTTTTCACTCATTTCTAACTAATCAACCAACTGAGAAAGTAATCAGCAGGATAATGGAAGTAACTGAGCTGCAGCTTTGGTGCTGGCGTCTCACACTCCACCTTTGGTTGGGTTATTGTTGGGAGGATTTGGTGATTGTCCTCCTCTGCAGCTTTTGTTCGTTTAATTCATCCATTCATTCGTTGAACAGCTCCACTCAGAGGGTGAAAAGACACCGATCTCATTTAAACCCTCGTCGAGAGGCTCTTCACAGGATGAGGAGGCTCGTGCAGCTGTGAGCCGTGACCTCGGCCCTTTCTGTTAGCAGGTGGTTTGCTCTGACCTCGTTTCTTTCAGGCTTTCTGTTTCCTTTCACGGTGAAAAGTCGTGTATCTGTGAATAGCCCAGACATGAGAATATGTTCATGTTAGCCTTGTACCAGCTGGGTGAAGTGTGGAGAATGTGGCTGCATTCAGAGCCGCCTGCATCCTCCCGACAAACACGTACTTTTCACAGTAGTGTGCAGTATGAAACTGTGACGTGGATTTATTTGGCCGTGTGCTCGCCGCGCTCAGCCGGCTTCTGCAGAACGGAGCACGCTGGAGAATCACTACAACATTATCTTTGACACAGTGCATGCTGGGATATGTCGACGCTTAGGTAGCTCATTAGCTCATTTGCTAACAGGATGATAAGTTCACACAGTTTATTTAGACGATGTACGTACCTGATTTGTTCAGGAAACCCTTCAGATGTTCACGGCTGCTCCTGAAGTGCATGAGCCCTGCCAGCGTGCCATTTTTCCCTCGAACACGGCAAAGTCATGACCCGCCCTGCTCTGCTTCTGATTGGCTTGTAATTGGTTTGATTTAGACATGAGGAGTGTGATTGGTTAAGGTGAGGCTCAGCCAGTCAGAGGTTTTTGAAGCTGATTGGTTGCTGTCTGCGTGGGCTGCTCTTTCCCGTATATTCACCAGTGACGGCAGGGCCTCGCTCTACTGGGCTCACTGGATGCGACGTCAGCTTTGCCAGTTGTTGGTTCTGGTCTGTGGCCACGTTTATCCAAGCGACCTGGGCCAAAATCTGTTGATTTCACACCTTTGACAGCAGAATTAAGCCGCTTATGAAGTTTTCTTTGGACCAAAAGTGTGATGTTGACGAAGGCAGGTGATTGCTGATTTTCTTTTGCTGCCAAACGTTAATCAGAGTTCTGCTATGTTGGAGAGGAAAGCAGGACAGACAGTTCGCAGCAAGCGGGAAATCCTGTGTGAGGCTCATGTTGTCAGTCTTTCATTAGAAACCTTGTCATACACCAAAAATAAAACTCCGTAGGGGCATATAGTAGTGTTTCTGACTTCTGGTGGCTGTCGTATATTTAGCCGCACAGCTCTGGTGGTCTTTGAACTGGTATTTGTCTCTCTGAATCATCTTTTAAAGTGATGTCCAGCAGAGTCATTCAGTAATCTGTCCACTGAGTCTGGAGCTCCAGTAGAATAAATACTTGTTTACCTGACCCACTTTTAGGATGAAAACCCACATTCATGCAAAGATCAAAGTGCCTGTCTGCCTGATCGTTAGGAGAGCTAAAAATAAAAGCAAGCCAGCCAGAAACAAAAGGTGTTTTCAGTCACTTCACAGCAGAATACAGCCAATTACAGCTAATTAAAAGACAAAAGTCAAGACAAAAGTCTGGCTTTGTTCAGGCTGCACGCAGATCTTTAAGAAGGGTCCGATCAGACATCACCAGCCGATGATGATCTGCGTGGGTTGCTGTGGTAACGACGTAGGCGTCGGTGACAGGTTTGGGCTGTCAGTGTGAACGAGGCCTCTGAGCCGCGGTCGAGTCTTTCATCCTGATGAAAAGTGTTTAACGACAGAGTTGACGGACACAGTATGTTAGAGAGTGATGTGATGAAAGAGTTTAATGTCCTTTAATGATACAGAGTCTGTGTCGCTCAGTGTGGAGATCAGGGCTGTTGTTAAAGTAATTAAACCAGTCGTGGTGTGAATGCAGTGACTTTAATTTCATTTCCTTTCATTTTCTTTGTAGTGCCCCCCCCCCCCGTCCAGCTGACTGTTCGGAGAAGATTTATATCCATGTAGAAACCTGATCACGGTCCTTTTCCATCCTTTACTTCTTCTCTTCCACACCAAATGTCTGCATCTCCTCCTGCAGGACTGGTTGTGAGATGTAAGCCCTCCGGCGTATCCTCCTCTGCTCTGTGGTCTTCTTCCAGTCCAGAGTCCTGCATGGGTTCAGCTCTGCAAGCCCGTCTGACCTGAACCTGCTCTGTGCCTCAGCACACTGCCGGCCCTGCTTCTGTATAGACGCTTTAAGCTCTTGTTCTGCTTCCAGTCTTGACACTGACGTCCTTACTGTTTCTGTGTCCCCTCCTTCAGTCATCTACTTTCTACTTTACGATGTTCAGAAGCGCCTCTTTTTATAAGGATCCTCACAAAGGACGAGGTTTGGAAAGAAGTCAGGGAGCTGTTGGCTGTTACAGGTGAGTAAACTGTCAGAAACTCACCTGAGCAAGTGTTACTGACTCACTCGCAGAAGGAGAAATCACAAGTGGCAGCAAGACCAAGTTGTCACCCCTGAGAGTCTGTTTGCTCGCTGTTTGTCAGGAGGCGACGTGACCTGAACCCTAGAAAATGTAAAACAGCACAGTGATGAGAGCCTCCATGTTTTCATCAGGTCATATTCATGTGTGAACACACACAGGATGTGTACAGTGTGTACTTTGTGCACATACTGCCTCCATTAAAACCACTGAAAACTTCAAATCTCAAGTATATCTCTGTAAGAAAGTCTAAGCTGAGAGTAAAGCGCAGTGACAGGTGGACGGAGTGCGTGTAGTGATACTGCAGTGTAGAAGTACTCTGTCACAGTTTTACTTGTGACTTGTGTTAATGTGAGTCTGCAGTGACTGAGGTTGTCAAAGACATGAAGTGGAGTGTAAAGTGGCAGAAAAAAGCTAAAGTAGAAGTACCTGAAAGGTGCATTTAAGCACAGTACTGGAGTGAATGTACTTAGTTATGATTCATGTTTGCTATAATATGCCAGCCAATGGGACGATGGGTGGTGTCCTGGTGTGACCTGATGGGGGAAAAGGCGCCGGCGCCCCCTTTTTATTTGTGGCCCTCAGAGTCTGTGCACGTCTCTGCCGTCACCTCACCTGAACTGCTGTCCCTTTGCCTGACATCTGGCACTTTTCAGGGACGCCGCATCCGTCTTTCTGAAGTTTCCTCCACCTGTCTCGTCCTCTGCGTCTCCGTGTAATTGCTGCTGCACTGTGTGATGTATGTGCCGTTACCGCATGTGTCCCGAACATCGACTGCGTCCCGATTCATTATTCAGCTTCCCTGGCCCGACGTAGCAAGAGAGCAGCTGCTGATGCTGTCACCGGTCAACCAGGAATCCATGAATCTGTAATCGTCCTGTCATCTCTGTCTGTCCCCCTGCCTCCTCTGCTCCTGCTCTGTATTTATTCCTTCTGTCTTCATCTGTCTTTCTGCTGTCTGTTTCTCTGCTTGCTCTGTCATTCACTCAGCCTGTCCACCTGTCACCTCTCAGCCTCCTCCTCCTCCTCCTCCTCCTCCTCTGCCAGTCTTTCCTTTGCTGCCATCTTCTCCCTATGTCTTCCTCCCTTCATGTCCCACAGCTCAAAGGGATGCATGTTTAAATCCAGTGTTTGTGAGGGTTGGACATTTAAAATGCAGATTCAGGAAAACAGTAGTAAACTTTGCACCCCTGTCTTCATCTTTTTCTTTGCTCTCATTCCCTTCACCTGTCCTATAATTGCGTCCTCTCTCTTCAGGACGCGATTTGTCTCTCGCTGAGCTGTGACTTACTGTACTAATTACCTGACCACCCGTGGAAAGGTGCCAAGCGTGTCGCCACACAGCCGATGCTCAAGGAGAGTGAAACCAAGGCTGAGCATACATCACACTGATATGTGTTTCTATTACCCACCTGTGGCATGGGGGGTGTGTGCATGTGTGTGTGTGTACAGCAAAGTGAGGGCAAGTCCCTCAAGGGCAGAGAGAAGACACTCTGGAGCGTTATGGCGAGCACGGGAGCGTCTGCGCTGTCAAGGCCTCAGTGAACGCTATCTTTAATTTATCGCTATGTTTTATTTACCAGACAGTCAATTCAGGCCACCGAGCAACAAACACGGCTCTGTGTTAATGCACAGCGTCCGGGCCACCCCACCTGTCTGTCAGCACGCAGAGCTGTCCTCACGTCCGTTCAGCTTTGTTTTTCATCGCTTTCATCAGGACGCTTTGAGACGGAAACTTTGTTCTGTCTTGTTTCTTCTCTTCAGTCCTGTTTGTGGTGCCGAAGCATTTCCTCTCTCCCCTCCCCGGAGGTGCTGTTATCAGGTGTGATAGTGGCCATGATATACAGCCCCTCTGACCCTGAACACACACTCTGTCTCACACACACACACACACACACACACACACACGCATGCACACACACACACTCTGTCTCATTAATTCATGGCCTTCAACTCCGGATTGAATTACAGCCGGTGCCGGTGCAGGATTTACTTTGACAATATCCTCTGTTGCGGGCACACCCCTACACACACACACACACACACACACACACACACACACACACACACACACACACACACACACACACACACACACACACAGATCAGCTGCAGTGTTGCATCACACATGCACACACAGCGCCGCTCATGATGTGCTGTCAGTGTTTGCTATTCCACGTTTTGCTCGCTGGAATTCATAATTCATTAATTTGTCTGCTGAACTGTCGCAGAAACATCTGCCTGGATCCCTTTTCATCCTTCCATCAACCGCTTCGCCTCCTCGGCCGCACAGAGACGAGCGTCGAGCCCACATCGTGGTCCTCAATTACTGATACACGCTACAGTGTGTTCCCAGGCGCATGTGAGCACACGATTAAAATCCAATGCGTATAATGATGGCGCTGAGATCAAAGGCAGCCGGAATGGGGCGCAGGCCCTTTAAGAGAGGCAGGACGGGGAGGGCTCCACATCCATAAAACATGAGTTTGTTCAGTGGCCATGCTAAGACATGTTAGGAGCGCCTCTGCGCTCCAGCGTGCTCTCACAGCCGTCGCAGGCAGAGCGTCCCCATCCCAGCAAACGCCTCACACACACGCTGACACAGCTCACGGACATGGACCCGCAGAGACGAAAGGGATAAAACTGGAGCGAGGGAAGACGGGAAGCAGGGAGGAACGACAGCAGCAGAAGAAGAAGAAGAGAGTGAATGGGGAAGAAAGAAGAGGTTAAAGCATAAAGAAGACAAGAAAGTGACGGCGCGATAGAGGACAGTGAACGGGAGCATCGAGGCGGAGAATGGGCAATTCCTCCTTCCCAGGCATGTCCCCTCTCTCTCCGTCCATTCTGTAGTTGCAGGTATTTCTAACTTGAGTGCCCTTCTCTGATGCGCTGGGGGTGCTGGGAAACTACCGCTGTCCCCCTCCGCTGTCCCCTCCTTCCTCACTGTGATGCTGTCTGTCTTCGCTGCACGTCTGTCTTTGCCTGCATGTCTCTGAAAGACGCATCTGATTTCACTTTACAGAGTTGAAGTCCACCTTTGGCACTCAGTGCTTTCTTCCTTAGCTCTGGTAGTGTCACTGCAGCGTGTGAGCATGATCTGAAATCTGGGGCACCGAGTTGAAGCATCTTCTAAGTTGTTTTTTTATTTGGTTTGATTTGAGATGAAGCCTCTGACTGTGTTACTCTGTGCTGTTACTGTAGTTTTAAGTGCTGCAGCCCATTTGAAAGACATTAGAAGTGTCTTAGAGATGCATTTTAGTGCAGATATTGACAGCGCTGAGTGCCTGAGAGGGTTGGGGGCGTGAGTGTCTGGTGGTGTCGGTTGCGTCTGGCAGCAGCACTTGTTTACTGCCTGTGCAGATGGAGGCTGTTCATGTTCTGCCTCTGTGCTCTGCATCTGGGGCAGCATGAAAGAGGGCTATTGATGGACGTCCAGAGGCAGCTGCTGGTCACGGAGATGGAAAGAGTGATACAGACAATGATGCTGGTTTGTAGGTCGTCTGCTGGATGTTAATGCAGCGGTTTGAAATACAGAAACAGTGATGTCCACTTAGTGAGCGCTGGGAGACGCTCAGCCAGCTGCAGCTCATTTACATGGTGGACGCACTGAGCTGAAGAATGGGAATCTGTCTTCAGGATGAGAGGGCGGGGGGACGTTCAGGTGGATTTATCCAAAAATCTGCATCAGTACATTTGAATCACAGCATCAGTTTTTCAACTAAGGGTTGATGATTAAAAAAATCCACCCCCTCATAGATGTGACCAGTAAAGTCACTACAGGATATTCAGCCGTTCATCTGCAGTCACGACAGCCCTGTAGACTCCAGCAGGTGCGTACAGAGCAGGACTCCCCCGGTGCTTCACTGTGGGGGCGGCCCGCCTCGCCTGAAACAAGGACGTCACAGCAGGAACAGATGAAGACGGTTAATGACATCAGTTTACTTCATCAGTGCGACTACGTTCATCTCGAGTGAGTTAACGCAGGCAGCTCAGTCATTTGGCTTTGTTTATGTGTACAACCCTGATTCCAGAAACAGGAAGTGATCACCTGATCTGATCCTGACACAAACTGACCTGAGAACAGCTCAAAGTCAATTTATTTAATGTTTGTCCTCATCAGCTTCATTGATTTCTGTAAATATCTGCTTATTGTGAATCTGATGCAGCAACACGTTTCAAAAACACCTGTTTGGATCATTCCACAGGTAAACAGGCTCACTGGTAACAGGTGAGAGGATCATGATTGGGTATGAAAGGCTCAGTCGTTCATAGAGGATGGAGCGAGGTTCACCACTTTGTGAACACATGACTGGATGAAGGAGATGAACACATGAACGCAGTTGTTGGTGAAGTGGGTGCAGGGCTGCCATGCCGTCAAATAACAGTAAAAATGTGGTAAAAGTCTAAAAATGCAGCTGTCAGATTATCCCTGATGAAGGTCATTCAGCAACACTCATCGCTTTTTTAAAGACACTTTTCATCATCTGCATAAGCAGCTGAGCAAAGGTTTTTTTCAAGCTGCATGTTTACCTGAAGTGAAACAGAAGGAGGTCAAAGTATTTGTCCATATTAATCACTTCCATATTTTTTATGTGTTCACTGGCTTCCATCTTTGTTTTGATTGGCTGGAAATGGGTTAAAAGCGTCTTTAAGGCACCGTGATGGAATATGTTTTTATCCAGGTGGTGAGAGGAGTCCTTGTTACAGCCCTCTGGGTTTTTCAAAGATCACCAGATATTTATCTCTCAGAGAAAAGACTCTTATCTGGAGCTCCAAGCTAACCCCGGTGCAGATCTGAGAGGCTGGAGGCCGGCAGAGCGCAGACTGGAGGTTCGGTCGAATCAGTATTGATTTACATGATGCCCTCCTCTCTCCAGCCTCCAGCTCGCTCGCGCTGCTCAAATCTGTGTCAGAGCGAGAAAAGGCTGGAGTCTGTTGAACATTTTTGGAGATAGGATTGTAAAAGCAGCAGCTATCTTAGAATTCAGCGCGGTTCGATCTGAGGCCCGTCACTTCTGCGCGCCGTCTCGCTCAGAAATCGCTGAGAGGATTAAATCTGAGCAGAGCGTTTTGAAACACAGACTACAGAGTCGTCCTTGAACATCTCAAACTTATCTCTTTGTGCTGCATGACTGTGTGAGTCATGTCACCTCAATGACATGCCACAGCCCCCCCCTCCAGCTCCACGGGAGGGTTTGAGAGGGGGCGGGTGGCGGCGGTGGCGGCGGCGGCGGCGGTGGAGGTGGGTAGCAGATCAAGCGTGTTGGAATCATAAGTGACTGGGGAGCAAAAGAGAAGGAGAGGAGGCAGGGTGGAGGATCTGTCAGAGCGAGGAGCGGCAGCCAAACTGCACTTTTCCCACGTCAGCCTGATCAAACTTGTTGACATCTGGAAGCAGATGGAAGAGAGACGGAGAAAGGGAGGACGAGATGAAGGGCAGAGGGAGGAAGCTGAGGAGCAGAGGGGCCGACATCGCTCGGCTGATTGATGCGGCTGCCGCGGAGCCGCCAGGTGAGGCTGAGCCGACTGTACTGTTGACTCAGGGATGTCTTTCTCCAGAGGGCTGCTTTGCTCTCTGACAGCTCCACACTGCGCTGCGTTTCATCCTCCATGCTCCTTCCTGCGACTTCTTTCATGAGTCAAAACAACATTTTGGAGAAATGTGGCTTCTTTACTGAGGCTGCGGGTACCTGAATGCATCCTCGACACCAGAGGCCTCAGCATTCGGCACAATGTGGAAGAAAGCAGTGAAGCTGTCACTGACAGAACGCTTCACGGCGAAGAGCTGAACCTCTTCCTCAAACCTGCTGACACATGAAGGCACCTGCTGACACCTCAGACCGCCACCTTTTCCCAGCATCCGCTCCTCCTCTGGACTCTCTCCTTATGGATTATCTATTGATTAATTACAGATACTATTGATTAACATTGTACAGTACAGTTGTTGTGATCAGCTGCTTCAGTGATTAATACGTCATCAATAGTCATTGATCTTTTGTCAACTCGCTGATTGTTTCAGTACTCGTCTAATGAGTAAAAGTACTCATTGTGCAGAATGGTCCACTGCAGTCATATCAGAGTGTAATGATTATTGATGCGTTCAGGTGTTCTTAATGTTGCAGCAGGTAAAGGTGGAGCTAAGTTTAACTAGTGTTTGTGCTGCTGGCAGTTTAATCCTGAAGGATGCATCATAATTTATCAGTTAATTAGTATTTTGTTTGGATAATATGTGTACAGTAGTGCAAGTACCTTAAAGTTGTCCAGTACTTGAGTAAATGTACTCAGTTACATTCCACCACTGATGACAGCAGGATCATTTTGCAGATGGCCTCCAGCCATTCAGCCGTTTTTATTGACTCCTCTGGACAAAAACATGCAAATTACATTTTTTTAATGTTTGTAGCCACATTCATATCCACATTTATATGAAAATCTACACAGAATACAACCACAGTGACAGATAACAGTGGACAGTCTCACCTGTCCCAGCGCCCTCATACATGAACAGCAATCTTTGCTGTATTAGATTAACACAGATGAAACATTTGACCTCTCTTGAGCTCCGTCTGCAGCCGTTTGGTCCGTCTGCGGCTGTTGAGACTCGGCTCGTGTCTCGCAGCGTCTTCAGAGAGTCCAGATCCTCCTGTTTGAAGGGGCCGTAATGATCCTGTGGCGATTGCCTTTTGAGTGAAGTGCCGGCTGAGAGCAGCACCTGTGGAGCTGGCAGAGCTTCAGTTTCTCGTTCAAGGACGCTCGTTCAGTCGAGCGGCAGTGACTCTGCAGCCTGTTTGACAAACACTGCTCGAGTGTGACGACACAGAAACGTGTTCCTCTGATATAAAACGAGCTGTGAAACTGCTTTTCGTTGTTGTCTTCATGTTGTCATAGAGGACTTTAAGGGGCACTTTGTGGTCGCAGCCTCAGGTGAGATCTGATGATGCAAAGAGGAGAGTTTTCGTGTATAATTAAAGACCTTTGGCCTCCTGATCACACAGAGCAGTGAAACATTCGCTGCAGAGACGCGATGAGATTCATTAACAATAAATCTCAGTTCGTTTGGCTCGCTCTGCTCGGAGAAGCTGACCCAGGAAAATGTTGGCAGTCTGTCTGCGGATGTTGTTTCATTTATTCAGTGAGGCCTCTGGAGCTGAGACAGCTGACGAGGAACTCCACTGCCAGCTGCTTTAAGACGTCGTAGCCGGTGATTTGGACGTCGGGATCGGGACCGTCAGCTCCGGTCAGACTGAAACATGCACTTCTGTTAAAAGCACGAAGAACCTCTCCACATTCAGGACATCTGTCATCCACTTCAAAGTGTGACTGCCTTGACCTGCTTTGGCATCCGACTGATCAGGCACAAACAGGAAGACGTACGTATGAGCTGTGTTACGACAGGCTCTTTTTCCTATAACGTGCCGCCATCTTTTACCTTAACCTCATTTCCTCTGGCCGACTGAGGCATCGGACAAACACACGGACAGCACAGAGAAACGTGGAGAGGCGAGGACAGAGGATATTTTTCACCATGCTGTCGTTGGAGGACAGATGCTGTCACTGCGTGCCGAAGAAGATTTTTCCTTTTTAAAAAAAGTGTCTTGAAGGCAAATCCCTCTGCATGAAGACAAATTATATGCAATAGGCTTGGAGTGAAAAAGAACTTTCCCTTGTCTGGGAAGGAGAAGGAGGATAAAAGAAGTGAAGCAGCCTTTTATGCTTCTGTCATCAGTATTTCTGTATCCCAGCCTCCAGAAGTTGTGTACAAGTGGAGGAAAAATGGAGGGAATAAGCAGAGAGGAGCCCCTCCTGGAAGGGACGGCTTTTCTCTAATAAATCAGCTCACTACAGCGTCGCACTGTCTCAGCAGCAGCTGGTCCCAGTCTCTTCTCCAGTTGACAGTCGCTGGACGTAAAGTGCTGATAACGACTTCATGTGGGCGCTGTGGCGGCCATCGTTTGAACACGGGGAGAGGCTCGACACGGCTATCACAGTGTCCACACATTATTCTGCCAATGATCACACACATGCAGACTCAGTCCATAACAGATCCCTGCAGCGTGGTCTGACCCTCAGCTGCAGGGTGACATCACTGACAGCGCGGCGGCCAAACGGGTTTCTGATGCTCCTGTTTGTGGGCGTGTGCTTTATTTTTAATCACGTGCACCACGTCAGAGGAGGCGTGTTCGTCCGCTGAGGTCAGAAATGTGATGTTATTGCACTTCTACCTCTTTAGACAAAAGGATGAGTGAATTAGAGGATGAAATGGAGCAGACAGCGGCTGCGTCACGTAGCATTGACTCATTCATTGACTGTACTGACGCCGGGCTCCTCATACACACAGAGGAGGCGGAGGAGGTGCAGCATGTCGGATCCGAGGAGCGAATGTGATGAAGAGTCGGGGAGTCAGACAGTGATGTATTCTGATGACCTTTGTCGAGATGCAGGCAGCAGCCCTTCACTTTGTTCACATTTTGAATTAAATGTGGTTCGTTTTTGTGGTATTTTTGGATCCTTTGATTCCTCAGTGTTTTAAAAAGGAAGGGGCCGCCTGGTGGGGTCGTTCTTCTTCAGGGACCAGTTATACCATCCAGAGTTTCCACTGGGAGTGATCTGTCTTTTGGCACCGCGCAGTGGTTCATAATACGAGGAGGGATTTTACTACTTTGGAAGTTATCACAGTGAACCACAGACGTGCAGCATTTACATTACAAAGTAATCCACCAGGAGTGTGTGCGTCCATGCGTTTGATTGGCCAACGCAGCGCTTTGCTGGACGATGTCTCATTGGGGTTAGGGATGGGTCGTAATGTCCAACATAAAAGGAGAAAAATTAATGAGGCTATCGTCTTAAAACGTATGATTGTAACCGTGTGGGGGTGATGTAGTTCATCAGGGTGTAGATCCCAGCGAATGTCAAATACTGTTTTTGATTGAGCAGCATCACAGCGTTACCTGTGAGGTGAGGCTTGGCGGTGTGAGGTCAGTCGTACCTCAGGCGGTACATCACACTGTAGGTACTGCATGGTGTACACCTCAGGCTGCTCATTGATCCCTTCAGAGATGTAGTCTCTACAGTCTGTAGACATTTTTAGTCCCTGAGAAGGCTGGATCCTACATTTCCCACAATGCAGCTCAGACCTCCACACCCTGAGCTGAGATAACGGCGCTGGCGTCGCTCTCATGCTTTCCTCAGTGCTCTCTGTGAATATGAATTGACTTTGGTGTGTGAAATGGGTGAAGTGCCTCTCTGAGTCCCGGCAGGGCCTTGTTCCATCAGTGCAGACCTTCCCCACAGCAGACGCTGCTCGCCTGACTCAGGTGTAACTAATGATATTAATTACTGTTTAGCTGTGTC
The DNA here is from genome assembly GCA_037975065.1 of Chaetodon trifasciatus. Lineage (NCBI taxonomy): Eukaryota > Metazoa > Chordata > Actinopteri > Chaetodontiformes > Chaetodontidae > Chaetodon > Chaetodon trifasciatus. The sequence goes on along the minus strand of JBBMOE010000047.1, from coordinate 4,591,270 downwards.
AGTCCAGGGTCCCGCTGTTGGCACATGCATGCTGCCTCTCAGCTTAGTAAATGTAATGGATCCATTTTTAATTGTATTAGTTCCACCTCTGCGTTCCTGCTTCAGAAGGTCAAAATGTCTGCTGTGAATAAAGGTCTGCTAACAGAGCTGGAGGCCCTGTGGGTCGGCCTGAGCGTCCTTATTTTCCCATGACTTCGTCTCGTATGGAAACTCGTAAACAAACTGCGTCTGAGAGAATTCACTGTTACACTTTAAAGAGTCCTTTGAAGCAGGTCCACGGTGTGTGTGCACGCGTGTGTGTGTGCACGCTCGTTGAAGTTTGATTCGCGGCTCGTCGGGCGCATCAGCCAATCAGCTTCTCGGGCTGCAGCCTCCACGTCTCCCTCAGCAGAGGGTGATCTGAGACACAGATCGTGTTTGTGCACACACTCTTGCATCTTTTAGCTTTTTTCTCAGAGAAGTGAGTTTTTCTGTTGTGCTGCATAAAAGCACGGGCTGATTTTTCCCTCGCATGGCTTCTCGTGTAGCTTTTAAGATACCATAGGAAAAGCATTAAAAACTGTCATGGGGGTTTGGATTTTGTTCGTGTGCATGTGTGTGTGTGAGAGAGAGTGAGGAGGTTACTTCAAGGTCTTCTGGCTGCTCTCACATATTCTGGCATCTCCAGTGCAGAGGGAAATACACTGAGAGTCTAATCTGACAACTTTCCCTCAAAGACTGAATCACAGATATTCATCTCCACATTTTTTTCTCACAGCTGTAACGTTTTGTCCTTGATGAGGGATTTCTATTTCAGTGACATCTCTGGCAGGGAGCAGCCTATCAGATGGCATTACTGTCACACATCAGGGCGCAGAGAGCAGAGAGGAGCGCACACGCCGTCGCAGGTAGAAGGTGTGTTGCTGTGACAGGAGAGAGGCTGCAGGATGAAGGAAGCGCCTCTGCGTGCGCACGTTTCATTTGTTTTATGAAATTCGTCACTTCTGCACGTTTGTCTCGTGTGAGATCGGTTCGTGCTGCAGGCGGGGAGCCACACATTGGTTCATATATTGCCCGTTTACTCTGAATTGTGCATGCTGGATGCGTAGGCAGAACAGCTCCGACATCACGGGGGACATCGGGTCTGATTTGCTCAAATTACAGGATTATATGGTATGGATGGAGACTGAGACAGTTTGTGACTTAAATCACTAAAGAAGTGACATGGATGCTGGATTTGTGGCCCATGACCAATCAGCTTCTATAAAACAGCTCTGCTGGAGCTGGAACTGAATGAAGTGTTTGATTTAACAGTGACCTGTTACCGGACTGGTTAAAGTCTGTGTCACCTCCTCCGCCGTGGCCTTTACTGCACCTTAACCACACCTGACAGCGGGGTCTCTGCACCCCGACCACACCCTGGACCCTGCAGTACACTCCTGCATCACTGCAGAAAGCAGTGAGAAAGACATGCAGATGCTCATGTTCCTCAGAGGATGACCTCTAATGACTTTGATGATCCTCGTAGCTTTTCTCGTAGCTCCACTGTCAGAAAATGTTAGCATGCTAACACATTAAACCAAGATGGTGAACGCTGTAGCTGCTGAACACCCACATGGTGACGTTGTCCTTGTGAGCGTGTTGGTGTTAGCATCGAGCACTCTGATGTGCTGAAGAACAGCCTCAGTGTTTCTGTTAACGTGTTGGTGTTAGCATCGAGCGCTCTGATGTGCTGAAGAACACCCTCAGTGTTTCTGTTAACGTGTTGGTGTTAGCATCGAGCGCTCTGATGTGCTGAAGAACAGCCTCAGTGTTTCTGTTAGCGTGTTGGTGTTAGCATCGAGCGCTCTGATGTGCTGAAGAACAGCCTCAGTGTTTCTGTGACTGTAGACTCTTGTTAAATAATGTTGTCGACATTTTACCCAACATAAAACAATGTTGTTTATTAGCAAACAGTCAAACTCTGATGTCTGTTCTTGTACCTCTGCTTTAAATCCAGGTAGATTAGATTAGATGAGGATTCCCACAGTCTGACAGCTGTTTACACTGCATCAGTCAACACAGTGGTGTTTGTCCAGCAGCGAGAGCTGATTACTGTTGCTGAGACAAACATCACAAGTAGCATCACAACTAAACAAAAAGACTTTCAAGGAGAAGAAACACAAATACAATCAGTGCAGTAACCAATGATGTAAACGCGAGTGAATGGATTCAGTGTGTGAACATGAAAACACAGCTGCTAGCCTGACGCTAACGGCCTTGATGCTTCTCTCTAACTGGCCAGAATCTCTGCAGCAGCCTTGACTTCAGTGTCTGCGCCTGCCTGCACGCATCGTGTGTGTTTGCATGTGGAACATGTGTATTAGCTGCTTGTATCTCGTACATGTGCTGTGTGACAGCTCTGATCTCGTCCTCCTCTTCGTCAGCTCGTATCTGGTGTGACAGCTTTGACACACAAGCTGAAAGCAAATAAGCGCTGCTCGACTGCATCGATGACTAAATTACATTTAAACATTTAACAGCCACTCATTGGTGATCAATCAGATCGCTCCTCCTGAAACTCCCATCAGACCCTCGAGTGAAAAGCTCCTGTCCAGTCTGGGGCGTCTGAGATGAGGAGAGAGATGAAGGTCGGCCTGAGCAGAAGTGTCCTTCAGTGTTTCTGTTGGTTCCTTTAAGCTGAAAATACGCCAACAGCTGATTAAAGAATTATTCCATTAGCTGATTGACAGTAACATAATTACAATAATACTTGTAATTACAACGATTATTTTGATGTGTGACCGTGACTCAGTGTAATGAATGTGATCAGGGCTGCATCTAAAGATTATTTACATTGTCGGTTCATCTGTCCAGTATTTTCTTGATTAATCAATTTTTTTTGTTTTTTGGTTTATAAAATCTCAGAAAATGGCAAAAAAATGTCAGTTAGTGTTTCCCAAAGCTCAAGATGGCCTCAAATGTCTTGTTTTTTATGAGAAAATGTGCTGAGTGTGTTTAGACAAACTGCACTGAGCACATTGAGCCAGACAGGAAGTCAGAAACAGGAAGTGTAGAGAATCCGGCAAACTTTCAAAATAAAACACCCTGTGCAGACCCCCGATAGTACATCAACAATAAAAACAGACAGAAGAAGTCTCTGATAATTGATATGAAGGATTCATTCAGTCTTTGTTGGTGCTAGCCTGCCGCTAACGCCCCACAGCCTTCACCTCAGCCTCTGCTGGTTCAGTAACTCTGGACGCAGCAGGTCGCGTCGCTGCACTTTACTGCTGTTGTTCCTCTGAGTGCCTCTCTGCTGCTTTTCATTGCGCCTGTGAGACTCTGAGCTCTCTGTGCTTTATTGGATGCTGATGCTTCAGGTAATAAACCAAGTCTGTGTGCTTCCTGCTGTTGTTGGCACCGTTAACAGTAAACATGGCCGATCTTTGGCCTGCTGGACTTTAAGAAGAACATCCAAACCACTTCATCTTCACGTGTCGTAGCCTCGTTCATCCACAGCAGTTCTTTATTGTTGGTTGTTGTGACTTTTGAGTTGTTTCTGTCACTTTTCTCTGAGGGATCTCAGCTCGTCTCCGTCTTTCATTGTTTCTGTGGCCGTGATCGACTGTTGGTGTGCTGTCAGCTGGTGAATTCACTCAAAGCATATCGAAGTTTCTGTCTTTTCTATTCGGGCCCCCGGGAACAGCACCGGGCTGTGGATGGATTGTGGTGTGCTGGCTGTAGTTGGATCTGATGGAATTCATGTGATGCCCACAGGCCCAAAAAGATTATTTTTATTTTCAACAATCATTATGAAAGAAATATGAGGAGACAAACACGGTGTTACCAGGTCAGATAGAAATGGAGAAGTTTAACAGATCTTAACAGCAAATTATTTTCATTTCATGTGTTGAAGCTCAGTTATTCACCGCTTCTTATGTAAAGTACACAGAGTAGATTAATCAATACTGAGCAGCAAATTTCAGATCCATCGTTATTGTGTGTCATCACTGGTGTAAGACATGACTTAAACAGCTAATCCATTATCAAAATAACTGGCAATTAATTTTTTGTTTATGAACTCATTGATTAATCAAGTGATATCACCAATTTCTGTGATCATATCTGCGGATTTTAGAGGTTAACGCCCAAATAAAATGGCAGGCAGTAAAAACTTACTCCATACAAGAAGAATCAGTGGATACAGATATCACTGCAGTGAACGGCTGGTTTGCGGATCACTGGAGTGAATATTGACGACACGAGTCTCGTGTTGTTCGGAGAGGAGGAAGCAGATTTAAGAGGAAGATATATCTGCAGAGGGCGTGAGAGGAAAGATGCTCATAAGGAAGCGCAGTGTAATCAGCAGGCAGCTTTCCTCGTTCATGACACACACACACACACACACACACACACACACACACACACACACACACACACGCACACACAGGCTGTAGGATCTCATCTCCGTGCCGCTCTCGCCTTCCTCAGCAGCCTTGGAGAGTGATTTCACTGGGATGACAAGTGTGCCTCTCCCTCCATATTTCTGCCACCCGGGCCCCTCGCCTGGATCCAGAGGCAGTCTGCAGTAATACAGGCCCTTTTTTTTTTTTACCTCTCCCTTCTTTCTGTCTCCGTCTACCCAGTCTGATTTTAGCTGTGCTGAAAGAAGCATTTTCTTTTTATCACAACATCTCTAACGCTTGCTTTCCTCCCTCTCTTCATCCCTCTCCGTCCACTGAGCAGGAAATGGGTCCAGTTGCTGTTAAGGGCCATTATCTGTGTGAGCTATCTATCCCGATAATTGACCAGTGGGGGTAAATGTGAAGGCGATCGGTGTGATGCTAACACATTCTGCCAATTTGACACGCTCATAATCCACCGTTCCCGCCCCGCGGCCGTCACGGGGAGGCGTGAGGCTCGACGCGTCGGAGCGCCGTAGCATCACGGATACGCGCAGTGGGCCGAGCGCGTGGGTGGGGAGGAACACTCGGCCTAAATTAGGAAGCGGGAGCGTTTGAGTGGGCGCGGAGGAAGAGGAAATTGGTCTAAACACGCACTGAGTCACGCTGTAGAGACAGACGCGTACAGATGGATGGAGCTGTCACAGCGTGGATCTGTAAACCCAGCTGGAGGAAATAAACTCATCTTAACATCACAACCAATTTGCTCTGTATGCCGCTGATTGCTCTCGCAGCAGTGAAGAGCAGTGGAAGTGAATGGCATGAATAGGTGGCATACTGTACGTGTATCCGGGCGAGAGCGGTAATGAGACGACGTCTTAATTCCTGGTGTGACATCTGGAAGTGATGAAGAACATCCTGCTGTATTCAGAAGAATACCTGAAGATGTTAAATGTTCAGATTCGAGATGTTTGAGGCTTCTGCTGCCTCCTCCAAACCAACATGCAAACTTGTTTATGCTGCTCACAGTCACTTATTTCTAGTTGATAAAGAGTTTAAGCCAAAAATTCTCTGATTCCCGCTCCTGAAACGTGACAACTTCCTGCTTTTTGTGCTCTGTCCTGACGCTGAATTGAAAATCTTTGGGTTTGGTTTGTTATTCTGATAAAATCTGATGGGCATTCAGCCCCATTTTCTGTCATTTTACAGACCACACAGTTGATAAGACATAAGAAAATAATGATGGGTTTTTGTAGCCCTGGTGACAGTAAAGTCTTTTTCCAGAGAACATTTCAGTCATTAATTTTTACAGTCTTTTATTCTTTGAGCGGCACAGATGAGATTATTCACCTCTGTTGTGTTGGGGTGTTGGCAGAGAAACACAACATGGCCAAAAGTATGCAGACATCAGAGCATGACACCACATGGGATTATCGGAAACTGCTGCAGTGATTTGCTCCACTTCAGCCACAAGAGCATCAGTGAGGTCCAGCACTGATGTTGGCCATAATGTTCGGCTCCAGTCTGTGATTCAGTTCATGTTAGAGGGGCAGGATGGAGGTCAGGGCTCTGCAGGCCGGTCAGGTCCAACCAGCAGTCGAAACCCCAGATCAGGAGCAAGAAGAAAAAAAAAAACATTTACACCTGAGACGCTGGCCCACATTGATATTTGCTATGATTAATTGTCCACATACTTTTGGCCATTTTGTGCCTCTGAAAACCCTCACAGATGAAAGCAGAACTAGCAGCACAGCCTGTTAGCGCAGTGCTAAGTGGAACAGTCTGTTTGTAGCTCGGCTGGAGAAGCCTTTAAACATGAGAGCGCTGGAAAGCTGCAGTTACATGAAGCGGATGAATTACTAACATAAGCATAGGTTTAATAACATAATGTAGGCGACTGGAGGCGGCTGAGCTCTTTCTCCTCAAACATTCAGCCTGTTTTAATATGTTGCCAGACATTTCCAGATGGGATAAAGGATAGTCTGAGTCACTAACAACATTTGCATAGCGCGTCTTTAAAAGTGTTGCCAGAAATGAGTTCACAAAACTTCAAATGCAGCTGAAGCCGAGGCATTATCGCGTCCTAACTGCTTGTATAAACAATAAACACGCTTCTCTCAATAGCACAGCTGGAGCGGCGGCGTGATCGCACAGAGGAGTCACTGCGACACGAGCGAGCCCGGACGCCGCGGCGTCGTAAAGACCTTAGTGGAGGGAAAAAGGCGCGATAGAGTTGTGGCAGTCATTAAGGGCAAGAGTGCTCTCTGCTATTCTGGCTTATCTACTGCAAGGTGGAGGCGCGGGGGGGTGGGGGGGTGGGGTAATTCTGCTCAGGGCTCATGTGCAAAGCCGAGATACAGAACAAGAGGGAAGTGGAGGGAGAGAGGGAGAGATAGAGCTGGTTCATTTGCAGCTCGTCCCCGTAGACTGTGGAAAGGATTATACTCACACAGAGAGAGAGGGAGGGAGACGCTCAGGCTCTGTCTCAGCACACACTGAGCACTCTGCCTCCAATCTCCTCCACTGCACCCTGCGCCTCCTCCTCAGCTCTCTCCTCTCCTTCCTCCAACACACACACATGTGCAGGCACAAACACACCACTGCCATGTAGAGCCTCGGCCAGAGGGGGACACCAACCTGCACAGGACCACGAGCCAGGTACGCTCCGTCCGTCCATCCGTCAGTCCGTCCGTCCGTCCGTCCATCCGTCCGCCTGTCCGCTCGCTCGTCTCTGCTCACTCTGCACCAGCAGGTTTTTGGGTTGTCGCTGTGGAGATGGAGCCACTCGCTCTCTGCAGAAGACTCGCAGGCTGCATGCGCCAGGATTATCCGGCTTCTTTGCATAGCCCCGAGAGAACCAAAAAAAGATAGCAGAGAGGAGAGGGGAGATGGGGGGGGGGGGGTGAACGAGAGCAGAGAAGAGCCAAACTGAGCAGTGTTTGTCATGTAGGGCGAGAAAAGTGTGCGGCGGGCGGCCAAATAACCTGGGCTGACCTTCAGTGGAAGGCAGCGCTCCTGCTGGGGGCTACAGCATGTGGGACACTGTCCACGAGGACCCCCCCACCCCCCAAACTCCTCACATCCTCTCTCCCCTTCTCGGGGGTCGTATTAATAACCGTACATGCTGAACAGGCTCAGGGGACTTGCTGCAATTGGTGGAAATGCAAATGAGCGTGCAGGCTGATTATTCCTTCTGGTGAGATGAATGTGTGTGTGACAGAATCGGCGTGGCCGTGGTCGCTCTGTTCTGAACTCAGGCTTCACCTGAGACAGCTGTGTCGGTTTATTTGAGGTGTGTCAGGTGTGTACACCAGTAACACCACTGACTCCCAGTCAGTTTCAGGCTTTTTGAAGTGGAAGTGTTCTCTGTTTTCCCTCGTTCTGGAGGATCTGGTGACTCAGAATCTGGGGCTTCAGAATTCACTTTGATGCTGGTTTGATATCAGTTTGTGCATCTCCAGACTGCGGGGCCCTGCCTCTTTCTGGAAAATGGTGGAAAGAAGTTGTGATGGCCTGAAAACGCAAAGCAAGCTTTTAATCTGAGTCACCGCTGACGTTTTCCGTCCGACTTCTTTGATCTGTCACTTTCCAAAGAGTCACGACTGTCTGACAAGAAGCTTCAAGACGAGAAACAAATCCAAACCTCTGGAATATGATTCTGTGTTAGCTGTTTATTACATAAGGCTTTGCTTTATAATTAAATAACAGCTCCAGTTACGTCACGGTCAGGCCAAAAATCTGTTGTGTAATTCTTTTCAAAACTATCAAATCTCTTAATGGCACACTGTAAAAAGTTAAACGTCTAGATGGAGGCTGACCATGTGGGTGCTGGGACAAACCGGCACCACTGCTTTCACATGGAACTGTTCACACTTGAAGTATTTGTACTTCATGTATTTGTCACTAATGGAAGCTGTTAAGACTGCACGACCTCGCGTGGCGTCACAGGTGCTGAGTAGAATCATAAAGTATTGACAGACCCACTAATGTTTTTTGGTTTTGACCATCAGAAACATGTAGAATACCAGCAGCCTTAAACCAGAGGAATGAGAAGCAGTTTAGCTCCCAGTTAAAGCTCTCAGTGCTGTCACCTCACAGCGTGATCTCCCTGCAGGTGCTTCAATTACCTGAGCGCCCACGTCAGTCTGCGCGTGTGCATGCAGTCTAACAATCACTGCAGAGATGTTAAAACCATCGCTTAATGTACAGCACGCGTTGAGAGTACCTTTCATTTCTGCATTTAGCAGCCTGACACGCTTTGCAGCAGCAGCCATGTTTTTTTATAACTACATGTCAGGGAGAAAGAGGAAGACATGTGACACCAGCAGCCCTGCAAGAACACGACCCGCTGATCCACCGGGGCATGGCCTCCTGTTAAGCGTGTTGTCTTTGTGCGTTTGCCCCCCCCCCCCAGAGGGAGGCTGACCTACAGCAGACAGTAGTATCAGCTCTGGCTCGGAGCCCACTGAGCTGTCAGCCTCACATGCCAAAGGCTAAGAGGAGACAGGGGACATGAAGAGCACGGAGGAGATCAGGGATAACAAGCAGAGACGGAGGTGGACTGCACTCTGTCTGAGTCCGCCTCTATTAGTGATGCCGGAGGAGCCGAGGAGGCGCTGGACTGAATTATTCTGCGGGCTCGAGATGCTTTAGACTTTACAGTTCATGTGTGACACAGCGTCCTCCTCGTGTCCCCGACGGAGCAGCAGGCTTAAGGACGCTGTTGTGGCGGATACGCAGCGACATTACACATCGGCTGGGTCACGGAGCCCAGGTTTAACTCAAGTCCCCTGAGATCCACGCTGGCTGACAGATGAAAGAGTTTCTGAAATGCCAGGTAGAAGAACGAGTCTGTGGATATCAGGGCTCATGGTTATTTATGGATTTGTGTGTTATTTGTATAAGCAGCTGGCACTTATGGTGGTGGGATTTCATTATCAGCGAGGCAACTTTAAGCTTTGAAATTCAGAAATACGCACACATACAAGGAGGCAGAGACACACACACACACACGCACACACACACACTCTGTCACACACACACACAGGCCTTTGAAAGTGCCTCCTCAGCTGAGTGGATTTCCCTCCTTCACTTTCCCTCAGAGCACATCAGTCTTGTTAATTACCTGGCCCACTCCATTTTTCCCAGACCAGTTGACTCATGACCACTGGTGTAACATGTTTCCAGTCAGGACTGGGCCGATCTGCACATCATGCTGGCACCCTGTCTGCAGGCAGAGCGTATTTTTAGACAGTATACTGGGAAAGGACCAGTTTCAGTAAATTATTTGGATTAAAAACACCATCTGCTTGTGAGCTACACATTCTCACCCTCAGTAAACCTTACACCAGCTGGGAGACTTACTATCATTATTATTATTATTTTTGGCATATTGTGCCTTTTTTGAAAGCAAGCAGGCCATGAGATACCCCATCTTTCAGATTCTGATCAATTTAACTGCAGTGTTGTGAGTCTGTTCCTACCAGGACTGAGGAGGAGGAGGAGGAGGAGCGCTGTCGTCCCCCAATGTTGTTGGACTCAGGATGGACAGTACATCCTTTCATTACCCATAATGCAACAAGACCACATGAATTTCGGTCAGACGCAGTCTGAACAGGCTTGAGATCAAGACCGAGGACATCGTCTTAGCCCTGAACTCCAAAGGGTACGTTTGGTCTGCGACGTGTCCGACGGAGCTGATCGCCGCCATCGTAGACGGTGCGTGCGGTTCCACTGGATGTGTTCTAGCCGTGTTTCAGAGGCGGCGCTCTGCGGAGAATACTGGCCGAGTCGGGTTTAGGTGGATGCGTCGAGCTGCACAGAGCAGATTGAGCAAAGACAGGAAGCCAGACACAGCAACAGTGTAGAGAATCCAGTAGGTTTTCAAAATAAAACGCTGTGCAGACTCTGAATCAAACATCAAGAATGAACAGAACAAACAAAGAAGATGCCATTTCACTACAAACCCTTCCAACTCCTGATAGAAGCACAAATATGAAGGAAAACTGACCAAATCAGCAAAATCAGGAGGACGACATGCTGTTGGTGGAGTCTGGAGGACGGAATGACAAGCAGCAAAATGAGGATGTTTGGTGTCACACGGCAAAGACTCACACGCATCAGCTGATCACTGACCAGACACGTTTAAGAGACTGATTAAGATGATAGAGAAGGAGTACGCACACACACCAGATGACATCAGTAAACCAAAGCGTCTGACTGTCTGTGGATCAAATCAGAAGAGGACTTTCGAGTTGACGCGTCACGTTGCGTCTGAACAGAGACCCTGAAGGACGCCGTCTCCTCTCCACCTGAATACTTAAAACAACTGTTAGACTTCGTCTCATCTTCGTCGCAGCAGTAATTTGGCTCCGTCATTTATATTTATACACAGAGATGCTGGAGTTGTGTCCCAGTATTTATGTGATAAATGAATCATGCGCGTCAGATTTCAAAGAGTCACAGTTGCCCTAGTTGCGGCTCAAATGTTTTGTGTTGCATATTTTAATACTGAAGAGTTTTCTTTCAAGCGAGATTTCCACCGTTTGAGACGAGTGACAGTCGAACAGACGAGATGATGCTTTCCATCAGAAGAGGAGACAGAACGGCAGGATTCACCCGCTTCCCTTCAGCCGCTTTGATTGGCTGCAGATGTTTACAGTTCAGCACATTCAGCGGTGTCGGTGGTGTTTGTTTGCTTTGTGACGCAGCACAAAGCAGGACCAGCAGTCATCCAGCTGGCCGCCTCCCAGAGCCCAGTGTGACACTCTGATTACTGTCCGCTAATAGATCTCCATCCTGACTCATCCTGTCCCACTGTTCACTCAATGAGACCGATTACTCACCTTCAGGACGTGTCCTGGGCGCAGACAAGCCAAAAATATCACTTTCTAATTACCAGAACTTCCTCTCTGAGTTGGAATTGATGTCTGGCCTCAGACCAGGTTTTGTCCCATCATTGGCTGTGAGGTGCGAGGAGGGCGGGCCTGAGTGTTGCTGATTCAGTGGTGTAACTAGAAAAAGAGGCTTGTGTGTTCGCTGTCAGGTCTTCAGGGGTTGGATTCAATCATGCTTCTGCTTGATAACCTCGCCCCCCCCGCAAATCTAACGCTGTAATCATGCAGCCTCTCATCCCACTTTAATGGCGCCGGGGATGAACCGCATCCCGAGTGTTGGCAGATTGATGCAGCGAGTGTCCCGGTGTTTGATGTTGGACCAGGATGAGCTGATGTGAGTGTCCAGGTTTTCTAAAGCAGCAGGTGAGGCTGAAACTCACAGGACATGCAGTATGGATCCAGGACGAGACCGTTAGAGGACCAGAGGAGGGAAAAGTGAAGGAAGGTTTAGTCTCAGCCGTCCCCTCCTCTCATCACGAAGGCATGTCTTTTCTTCCAGACTGTCCTACATTATTATTCTCTTTGAAGACGGATCATCAGATTGAAGACCCAGCTGCAGCGCTGCTGGTTTGCTCTCAGTGTGACGGGCGTCCTGGCAGCCGCCGAGGCTCAGAGATGACACCCAGAAGAACGTGTGGTCACACACTAAAGGCTGATGTTGATACAGTGATAAATGTCAGTGTTTACTGACCGTGTAACAGCATCAGCGGTGGATAAATGTCACATGGACGCATCACGTGGGTTTAAATCTGCCTTTTTTTAAGCCCTCATTCCTCATTTCGTCAGTCCTGTCAGAGGTAGACGTATTCACATCCTTCACTTCAGGAAGAGTACTAATACCTCAAGTAAAAGTCCTGCATTCAAAACCGTACTTCAGTGAATGTCTCAGTATTATCGGCTAAATGTACTCCCAGTACTCACAGTAAAACTCCTCCGGTCGCAGTAAAGTGTGTTTTTCTATCTGCTGTTTGTGGATTCATGTTCCTGCTGTAGATGTTTCAGCTCATTGAACTCCTTTATATCCTGTTGGTGCTTTAATCTTCAGCATCAGATTCTAGAGGATCATCATGTGTTTGCAGCACGGCCGTCCTGTGAGAACCACGTATCTCCAAAAAGTCTGCTGAGCTCAGAAAACAGGCTGTTTTTGGCTTTGTGACGAAGCATTTTCAGCTGATCCAAGAGGCTTTTTAAAGAGTTTACTGAGCTGAAGAAGACATGAAGGAACTCTTCATCCTTCAGCTCATCACAGACACTCAGCATCAACACATCCGCAGATACGAGCTTTAACTAATAACTCTGTTTTCTGTGAGGACTCAAACGAGTCGATGCAGCGTGATAACGATGTGCGCGACAGCAGCTGGCGGTCGGAGGCCAAACGGCCGTGAACACACACTGATGGACTGTCCTCGTCTTCACTGGACAGGCCGTTGATAAAACAGGCTAATGACCAGCAGCCAAGCTGAAAGGGACAAACACAAAAGACAAAGCTGCAGTTTGATTCTGACCCTCGAGGAGAGGTTTGGCTGTGGGTGCAGTTCATGTCTCTCCTTTGTAGAAAAGAGGAAGAGTAAACCTCCTGTGAAGGCTTGTTCATGTTAGCAGGCTCCATTAGCTCGACACCACAGGTCTCCAGAACACTGTTGGTGCTTTGTATTCCATGCTAATTCGCAAATTAGCCTGCTGGCTGAAACCGAGCAGCTAGCTGTCACTGTACTCTGTACCAGGCTGTAAACATGTTTATTCAAAGCTTTAACTTTTAATGTGGCGGTCTATGGGAATTGACTTGCTTTTGGGGGGCAGCCTCTAGTGGTCACTTGAGGAACTGCAGCCCTGGAGGTTGCTGCGTGGTTCAGTCGTGCTCTTTTGCTTTAATTGCTTTTCATTTTTATGCAGTTAACGTCTACGAGCTGCAGCTCAAACAGGGCTTTGGAGATGTGATTGTGACTGGTTGCCAGCCTGTGATTGACTGGCAGCCTGTGCAGGTGTTCCCGCCCCTCAGCTGATGTCAGCTGGGGTTCGCCCCTGAATGATGTGATCGAGGCTGCAGCCTGTTGTTTCCTCTTGTACTGGTTTAGCTAGGCTGTTAGCGTCTGAGTAACAGCGTCTCTGTTCTCCCTCCTTCACACGCTCCAGCTTTACGCTCGCTTTGTTGTCGTTAGCAGCTTTTAAAGATTAGAAACCTTAAAATGCTGAAAACACTGGTTCACTCAGGGTTCATTGATGTGACAGCGGAGGTGGGAAACACGATCAAACCTCAGCGCTGTGATGAAGGTTATTTCACTGTTTTCTCGTACATGTATGAGTCCTCGTCCACTCCCAGAGGACGTTTCTTGCTAAAACATTGAGGCGTGCTTTCACAGCTTCCTGTCATCTCCATCACTCCCCTGTGAGTCACGCTGGTGCTGTGTGTGTGTCGGCTTCAGGCACACCTTTCTCACCGAGGGTACGATGAACGTTTCCTCCAAATTAGAGCTCTGTAGAAATTCATTTGGTGTGACACAGTAGGATGTCGTGGCTCTTATACACACTATGCTTTGTGGGTAAAGGGGGGGGGTAAAGGCGTGGGAGGGGAGGTGTGAGGAGAGGGCAGAGATGGACTGAGCGTGCTTTCCCAGCAGAGGAGAGGACATTAAGTTTCCATGGTGCAGCGATGTTTATCTGGAGCTTACACACACACACACACACACACACACACACACACACACACACACACACACACACACTGAGGGTGTGGTAGTATTTTAAAGACTCTGAACTTGAACATCGGTCTCGGTTCATCTGGCTTTCGATGGCCTGACGGCCATTAACCGTAACTAACAGGCTGATTTTGAGCCGAGGACACTGGACTGCATCAGTGTCCTGGAGGAGGTCAGTGTCCCCCACAAATGGGACAAATTGTGGTCCAGTGTTATCTTTGTTTATGGACCCTGTTTCCCTTGTTTTGACTAATGGGGACAGCGGGTCCAGTGTTCAGCAACAGCTCTGCAGCCAGTAGCCATGAAATGAGCTGAGCACAGTCCCTCAGTGCGTCTGTGCACGTCCACTCAAAGACAGACATTATTGGACGTTAAGAAAGGATCTAGAGATGGACCTTTCTGTTAAAGAGTGAGATCCGTAACCTGCTGTTACATCGCTCTCTCCAGAGCCACCAGACTTCACAGAAACAGTGATTTAATCATCGTGAAGCAAACCTCATCCACACTGACAGAAACAAAACAACACTCAGCAAACCCTCCTGCTTCGTCCTCCACTGCTCCAACAGTAACTACCAGCTGTGGTTTAGTTGAAATGAGCTCCTAATTCACTGAATCAGGGGAGAGAGAGAGGGCGAACATCAGAGAGGCAGCAGAAACAGAGAGGGAATGTTTTCACATCAAACTCTTCATGACCGGAGAGACTCCAACGCGTCTGACTTCAACAGATTTTCCCAGTAAAAAGCAGTAATTACCAGTTAAACTCAGCTCGCTGTCAGCTCTGATCAACTGACGGTCGGTTTCGTCTGAGAGGCCGTCCAGCAGAGGGCGGTCAGAGGTCGCCTGTCTGACTTTAAGCTCGTCTTTCTTCTCCTCAGTGTTTGTTAATGTGTTTGTTCTCAGCGGCTCGCTATAAACCTAATGTGCAACTATACTAATAATCAATTTAATAGTTAATGTTTCAATTAAAAAGCTTTCCTGTGTGTCAGACTTCTTTGGCTCAGTGTCTTCCAGCTTTGAGGTCTTATACGGTCGAAATAAGCTGTTTAACCACACAGCTTGAGCTTCAGGAACGATGGACATCATTCACTCTTTTATGGATCAAATGATCAATCAGCCCATCAATAAGATAATGTCAATCTTCATCAACAGTGAAAATAATTGTGAGATGCAGCTCTGCAGTGCTTCACCTCGTGGTACACATGACCCCTTCAGGGACGTCAGCCCTGCTCCATCTTCTCCAGCCCTCCTGTCCCTCTGTCCCTTTCCCTCCTGTCCCTCTGTCCCTCTGAAGCTGTCCACAGACAGCACGTCCAGGGTCGGGCGTCCTTCAGGCCTGTTTACGTGCAGCTGCCGGCTGAAGACTGTCCAGAGGTCGAGCTCTGGAGCTGGACCGGACTCGGCCATGTGTTTTGCTAATTTGCTGTCTGCTCTGTCTGGAGATGTTTCACATATTTTAAGTCTCTCCAGCCCATAACTTTTTTATCAATCTTCAGGCTGTAAATGAATTATGAAGCACTCTCAGATTGAACTGCAGGTCAGAGGAAGAGGTGGAGGCTTCTCCATCCTAAAGTTGTTAAGGCAGAGTACAACACGTTACACATTTTGTTCTCCACAGCAGGAGCACTTCTGGTTTTACTACTAAGAACTGAGTCTGAGTAACGCTGTTAAATGAAGGAGAGGCTAACGTACATGTGACCTGACGGGAAGGCGCACTCTGTTCTTAATACGCCTGACGGGGGCTGAGACATGCAAGGCGGACACCACCTCTTTTTAAGCGTAGCTGCACGCCGCTCGCTGTGATCCTGAACGCCTCCCCGCCGGCAACAGTTTGCAGAAATTTTGTATTCAGCGAAGGCAGACCTTGTTCCAAATATAGCCGCTCGGCGTTAGCTTTCAGATCTTGTTTGGGTTTTATTTTAATTTAAAGTGCCCTGGAGAGCTGGATATTATAATTTGTGGATGGAGGAGCACCGTTTTTTTTTTTTTTCACTCATTCCTGCCTCCCTTCGTAATTAATGATCTCTGGTGAACAGAGACTTTCTGATGGAGACGGAGACAGAAAGACGGAGGTGGAAGTGAAGTCAGCTGCTGCTGGTGGAAGGACGCCGCCGGCTGCGTCTTAGGATGTGATTGAGATTATGAAAAAATGAATACATGAATAAATGAATGAGGCGGTGGAAGGAGGGTGAAGAGACACGGGGGACAGGTGGTCCAGGGAGGACGTCATCGGAAAAATGCTTTTCACTATTGAAGACAGAAACAAATGAACGGCGTTAACAAACAGGGCTGAAGGCTGCAGCTGATCGGTACAAGAGTATTGATAAGTATTGGACGACATGCTTCTTCCCTGGATGTGACAGATGTGGGACTTGAGTACTTTACTCACAGGGGTCTTTAAAATGCTGCTCTGATGGGCCTTTAGCTCTCGTGATGTCTGTCGAACACAGTTTGGCTGCAGCGAACAATTATTTTCATCATCAGTGACTGTAACGAGGGTTTTATCCACTGATAATTAATTTAGTCTATAAAATGTCCATCGTCCCGCTAGAGGCACGCAGCGTCCAGCGTGATGTCAGTTTATTGTGTGATTTACAAACTGAATCAAGTCCTCATGCTGGAGCAGCCGTAAGCAGCAAGTTTGACATTTTTTGCTTCATAAATGAAGAAGTAGTTGGCTGAGTGATGAATTAATTAACGAATAGTCTCAGCCCTAAATGCTGTGAACCCATGTGACTCTGCAGCAGGCGCCTGTGTTGTCGCACCGGACGCCAGCTTCAGTCTCCTGATTAGTCCAAGTGCCTCTACAGACGGGACAGCGTGTACTGTACTGTGTCATACATGCGCCGCGTGCACAGCCGTCAGCAGGGGGCGACACACACAGCGTCCAAATCAAACTAACGTCAAGTAAGTTTGAGACGAGAACAAATGATTAGAGCTCAGCCCAATGAAACCATAAAACTAACAAATGGCCTCTGTCAGACCCTGGCCATCAGTGGCCAAGGTTGTACTGCACACACACACACACACACACACACACACACACTTTGAGTCTTGTAATGAGAAATGTTTGGACGTGGCCTTGAGCAGCGTTTTGGAATGTGTCCCAGACAGCTGAAATATGGTTTCAGTGGCACAATGACAATCACTCACTTGGTTTTTAGTCTCCCCTCAACTGTAATGAACACAGAATAATGGATCATGTGGATAGACCTGTGTGTGTGTGTGTGTGTGTGTGTGTGTGTGTGTGTGTGTGTGTGTGTGTGTGTGTGTGTGTGTGTGTGTGTGTGTGTGTGTGTGTGAGAGAGAAAGAGAGAGGGACACACATTTTATTCTACTCTTCTATTGATTTTACCTCTATGTATTCGGTGGAAACATCTACATGTAGACACACGATCGTCCTCACAAGTCTGCTAACATTGTTCCTCGTGGGCTTACACACACGTTTGCGGTGTTGGTGTGTAAAACGCACAGCGTTCCTCGAGTGAGCGAAGCTGAAATATGACGTCTCCCCGATGGCGAAATCACAGTGAAAGATTCAATAATGTGAGCAGAGTAAGATAATTAAAGAGGAATTCATCAGCTGGACGGGCAGCGCTGTTAGCTGTTAGCAGGGCCACAGTAACAGCCAGGAGCGAGCTGGGAGGAGGTGGAGGCCCATTAACCACCACCACGAGCAGTAATGACATGGTGGAGCGCAGAAGAAACAGAGCTGGAGCTGGTTTCACACACAGAGGAGCGTAATGTCACGATTTAAGTCACGTGTGCTGCCTGGTCTCTGTGCAGGAGGCGTGTCCAGCTGAGCGCGCAGAGTATGTTAGAGGAAGCAGAAGAAATTCAACAGAAACACAAGTAAAACTAACGCTGACGGGGAAAATGTCGACGTGCTGCTGTTACGCTTGGGAGGAAAAATCAACCATGTAAACACGTGATCAATGGAAGGAAGCGGCGCTTTGTTCACACAGTCAATCACTGAAGCTTTGATAGGACACAACAGCACCTTTAGTCAGAAACACCTGAGACATCAGTCGTCCGACGTTTCCTCGATGACTTCCCATCATCCTTCGCCCTGGAGGGAATCCCGGATCGTGGCTGCAGCTCCTCCTCCTCCTCTCTGCTGTGATTTACAGCATTTAAACAAACAGGAAGAGCGTCTGCGACAGCGTCCAGAGTCAGAGTGAACGTGGAAACGTTCCAATCCCGTTATCGTGACATCAGAAAGCCGCGCTGTAGTGATCGTCTGTCATTATGGTTTCTAATGGTCAGAGGAGACGAGCTCGTCACTGAGAGGCGTCGACAGTTACTGTGACGTGTCTGCGCACGACGCCGGCCGACGATCCGCCGAGACCACGGACTGCAGGAGCAAGACGACCCCACTGAAGTCCACGTCCCCTCTGCTGTCCCTGCGACGCACGCCGTTACGTAACACGATGGCTGAGGGGAGACGGAGCGGCAGATGAAATGCAGCTCTTGTTTTACGGGTCCATCGGTTCCTAATCATAATTCCTAGAAAGTTTCCTGGAAAGAGTTATGCAATGCGGTGCTAATTACAGGTAAAATGGAGACTAATAGATGTTGAGTCGGTGCTTTTTCAGTGAGTTACGGCTGATTAAATGCAAAGGAAGCGTAATGTGAAGTCTTTTATTTGGTGTGAACACATGATTAAACATACATGAAGGGATGAAGTTTCCAATTATAGAAAGTTTGCTTTACTCAGATAATTGTCTCAGTTAGCAGAACAGATGGAAATGACCATCAATAATAGATGAAAGAAATACATAAATGACAATAAGTAAAGAGGCTGTAATATTAATGAGGGCGAGACGCCACGAAGAATAATTCATCATCATCATCATCACCATCTCGATCTAAAACGTGTCATAAAGGAAATTCAGTAACACTAAAGACATGCAGTACGTGAAGTACATGAAGTAATACATGAGGCTGGTATTTCAGAATGTATTCATGAAGACAAAACAAATGTCTGTGAGCAGCGTGTCGTCAGCAGTGAGCCACCACTGGTTGTACTGGGCAGCTGCCAGCAGTGGTTACATGTATGTGTCTGGTTATAAGTGGCACAAAGACGCGATGACGCTGTGGATGAGTCAGGTGGACATGTAGGACGCCGCTGTGCGTCCACGCTGTAACACAGCTGCTCTGAATGACGGCGGCAGTGATTTCCTGCAGGTATTCCAGCAGATGACCAGCAGAGCTTCTCCTGCTGAAATATAGCTTCTCTTTGTCCCACATACCCCCACCCCCCACCCCCCCACATGCAAGGCTTTGCTCAAGGCTTCACATAAATTAAAGTGACAAGCTCTTGTCTGGATGTCCCCTCTGTCTCTCCTCTGTTTTATAACTCTTTCTCCTTCCTGCCATGGAGACACGCCGGCATGCCTCTGTGCTCCTATTGGAAGACTAATGTGTGGACCAGCTCAGATGTTTGCTGCACACACTGCGGTCGTTGGGCTGAATCCCTGGACGACCGGCGTCTCAGGAATGAGTGAGAACGTCCATCTTAAAGAACATGTGAAAATCTGTGTCTCACAGCTGGAAACATGGCCGACAGCAGCACATGTTTGACATTCAGACAGGTCAGATTTTAATGTCTTAGCCTCCCTGTGTCTACACTACAGCATCACGGACAGTGAGTGCTGTTTTCTGTCCTTCATAGTGTGTAGAAGTACACAGTGAAGCCTCTTTTCAGCCTCCTGCACATTTCCACTCTTCTTTTTCTGGAAACTAAATGTCTTCACTGTCACTGAAAGACCTTCACTGTAACAGATCTTTACCAAGTCAGCAGTGCTTTACGTATCTTTGGTCACAAGAGGGCAGTAAATCTGTCCCCATGCTCCAAGACCTCATTTCCATTTATGTCCCTTCTCCTTGACTGATTCTGACACAAGTGTGAGACAGTTGTGCTGTCATATAATAGCAGAGACGCTGCTGTGCGACAGTTTTTCTGGCCTCGGGCGTCCCAGGACAGTTGCAGCTGTTGGAATAGACAGATGCTGCAGCTGTTTTCACAAGGGCTCGCTATTGCTAGAGGTGTGTTTGTGTTTTCTTGTTGTTCTCGTGTGTGTGTGTGTGTGTGTGTGTGTGTGTGTGTGTGTGTGTGTGTGTGTGTGTGTGTGTGTGTGTGTGTGTGTGGAACAATAGGACTGTGTTCGGGTTGAGGGAGAAACAGAACTGTGTTTCTTCTAGACATGAATATAGTGAGCGGGCTGCTGAAGGACAGAGTCAGTGCAGGCCTGTTGGTGCTGCAGCGTCGTTCGTCCTCACATTAACACTCTGCTGCTGTCTTGACTCGCCTCAGGGTCCAAACTGTTCACTACGGTGTGTTTACTCAGTGCAGTTAGCGCTGTGATACTGACTCTAACCTCCGACCTAAAGTCAGTGTGATGAGCGATTTGAAGCCCGTCAGCCGTCTGCTGGTTCGTGCTTTGGCCTGTTGACCAGAAAGCACTCAGACTTTACTTCATTGCTGATTGTTGGTCGACTTTGCGCCTTTCAGGCAGCGCCGCTTCCATTTCTTTCGCCCTGAAAATGAACTTGCAGAGTTGAAATGTGCTGACGTGAGCAGCTCGTCGCAGGCGACTCTTTTTAAAGGTGCAGTGAGCAGATCTGGAGGAAGGTGGTTCCTTGTTTTTAACGGGACCTTTAAAGCGCCTTTTAAAATCGTGTTAAAGCTACGTGGAGCTTTCATTGTGCGTTGATTTTGGCGGCCCCTGTGGACAAACGCGGTGTGAGCGCCGCCGCATTCGTTATGCAAGTGAGTGAGCGGTCTGAGATGAATAACTGCAATATGACGAAGGTACATGTGAGCCTAAACACAGGATGTCTTCACTCTTCAGAGGTGCGTTCAAGGACGCTAAGCATCAGCTCTAAAGCCTCTGTGCTGATGGCTGAAGGTGTTTTCAGACATCTCCCCTGATAAAACCTGGAGTCCTCCTCCATGAGATCCTAAATGTTGTGTTGTTTTGGATGTTTTTATTTGTTGAAGTGTGCTGATGTGGCTGCTGCTCGTGTGTAATGTTGTCATGTTCTGTGGCGTCTCCACTTTGAAAGAATACGTTTGTTTTTGTTTATTTGATTCATTCATGAAACAGCTTCCAAACAGTCTCACCTCAAGGTCCATTTAGTAGCTGTTCAGGAGCTCTCAGTCAGGTCACATGACCTCAGTCGGTGGACAGTTGAAGATGTTCAGTCTCGTAAAGACAGTTTTCCACCTGAATGTGAAACACTTCCTGTGGTCAGTGGAAGCGTTGGATGACTCCATGAACACTGATTCAAGCCTTCATCTGAATCCTAGACTGAACCTCAGTCCACAGACATGTTGGCTCATCAAAAACAGATGACAGTAATCTTTTGATGATGTCGTCAAAGGATGTGACGCCGTCAGCAGGAGCGTTTGTGGTCGTCTCACTCATCACTCCTTCACTCTCTGTTCTCTAGGTCGAGAGAAGAGAAAGGGTCCCATGATCTCTGCCGGTGATGCTGAGTTCCCGCGGGATTACCACACCCTGGCTGCCCGTGGCGGCGGCCGCGGGGCCCGCCGGTTCCCCGACAACACAAATGGGGGGTTCACGTCGTCCTCGCTGGACCGCCGGCACAACTCTGTGGCCGCCAAGAGCCTGGAGGCCTTGAACAGCATCCACAAGGCGGACATCGAACGCCAGCGAGACGCCCTCATGGACCTCCAGAAAAACAAGTACTCCAACAGCCCCGGCAGCATGTCGCAGGGCTCCGCCCCCGCTGGACGACAGGTAGGTAGCGTTGATGTCACTAAAATCCTTTTTAAGACTGCGTAGAATAAACAACATGTCTGACACTGACTCAGCTAATGTCCATAAATAGACAGAGGTTGGACAATTCTGCTGCTTCCTGGAATCGCCCTGAGGGTCAGTGGACATGCAGACATCCTGCCCATCCTGTCCCTCAGTCAGGCGTGCTGAGAGAGACAGACAGTCCCCTGAGAACACGACAGAACATACCAGACATACTGAAAAACCAGAAATGAGCGGTCGAGCTTGTCCACGTGACCCTGCAGGAGACAACTTCCTGTTTGCACCGTCACACAATCACCAGACGCCCAAACGAACGTAAGAGAAAGGAGTGAAGCTTCAGAGCCTGACTGATACCTGCTGCTTCATGATTAACCTGTGAGGAGGTGATGCTGCTGCTCTGTGAGTTTGATAAGGAAGGATTCCCATCCATCTGTTTTATGCACATGTACGTGGAAATTAGAAAAAAAGGTTGAAATGTAGCAAGAACGTTCTTAGGTTTGTAGAAAAGTCTGCGCATCGATAAACGTTGACATTTATCTGTTATTTCATTTAGCAGGGACGTTACAGGTGAACAGAAGCAGCAGACCTGCTTTCTGTCCGTCTGTCTGAAGCTCATTTACCCTCGTTTGGCTGTAAAATCCACCTTAAAGCTTCACAAACGAATGGAAAAATAGAGATTCTGTTGCAGGCAAAGCGTTCACTCACAGGCCTGGAGAAACACAGAAGACTTGTCACCTTTGTGTCTCCAGAGCACCTGATTCCAAACACTGCAGGCCTCCGTTTGCTCTGTTTGCTTCGTTTGCTTCCTTTGGGTCATTTAGTGCAACTGGCAGCGATCCCTTTAGCATCTGGACAGTTGGACAACAGTGACAGGTTCACTCTGATGGGCTGTCAGATACTTAATGTGTTGAATGAGCTAAAAACGTCGTTTCCATGTGTTTATTTCATCCACCCAAAAGGTTTTTCACCCGGCTGCACTGTATCACAGCGTGTCAGCACTGCAGCATGAACTCACCTGTTCCTTGATGGAGAGTTTCATCCACATTTCCCACTTTCACTCTCATGGATCAGAAGAGATCGTGTTGATTTCAGAAAGTTTGGTCCAGAGAGCTCGTTCTCAGTGTCAGGGAGACGTTGGGTATTTTTTGTAAAAATATCGTGCGATTCTCTGTGTTTTGATGCAGATTTCTATCCAATACCAGAGGTAGGAGAGTGCAGCCTGAGGAGGTGCGAGCTCTCTGAGTGCTCTCTGCTTCCACATGTGAACACTTTCTTCCTGGGAGATAATAAGTGGGAAACCCACACAGGCGCATTATGTGGCGAGGTGCCTCTGGGGCCGCAGACGCTCAGCTTTACACACATTCATGAGCGACTCTCTGGGTCAGTGATGGTCCTTTTTAAGTGCTTATCGTCTGAAAGATTCAGCAATAGGTTCTGAAAAAGGATTTAAGTGAGACTGAGAAAATGTCAGAATGTGAAGTATGAACGTCACAGCTCTGTCGTGTCTGTCCTCTGTCTACTCGCCGTGCTCTGCCTTTCACTTCGCCATCAATCACCTCGCGCTCCGGCTTGATACCTGTGGCAGATGGTCAGCGCGGAACAGCCGGCGTCAGCGTATCTCTGCTCAGCTAAAAGGAGAACGTCAACGTTTGCTTCCTCTCCCACACTGAGACGGTTTCATGTGTGTTCATTATGGGTGTTTAGCCTAGCTTAGCATAAAGACTGGAGGCTGCCAGCCAACACCTGTGATGGTGCGTGTTTGATGTGCATCAACAGAAATGTAAAAAGAAGTTTCATGTGGAACTACTTCTTGATGAGCAGCTGTTTCCGTCTACCGTCTACCTCTGTGTACCGCCTCCAGCTGCAGTGCATGTTGGGAGGAACGGTCCCTGAGCGCAGGCTTTGCTTTTAGTTGTTTTTAGACTCAAAAGAGACAGACTCAAAATCATCATCTGCCGCCGTGTTTCCGTCCATGGACGCAGCAGGTAAGAACATCATTCAACCCCGATGCTAACAAACTCGTAGCTGCAGTCGTTATGTTTTGCCTCCATTCTTGTGGCGTTTCTTTCTGCGTGTGCAGGAACAGGAGGATGACGTCTGCATGTTTGATCTGTATAACCAGGAAGAATGAAGCTAGCATGAAGTCTGGGCAGCACAGTGGGAGTCTGGCGTTAGTTCAGGCAGAGGTCTGACGGTGCGATTGGCTACAGCTGCTTCGTTCATGCTTCACTGGCTCGAGCGTTGGTCGGTTGGCCACCAGCTGACTAAAGTCCAGTCATGTTCCTGCAGGTGTGGAGCTACAGAAGCCTCCTCCATGTTTGTTTGAACTGAGATTTAATGTTGGAAATAAGGCTAAACATGCTAATTAGAGCCTTTTAGAAGGTGCATTTCCTCACTCATCACAGAGCCATGCTAGCTGTGTCCCCCGCCTCCAGTCTTTATGCTAAGCTAGGCTAACCAGGCTAACTCCAGCAGCCTGACATCAACCGTCTCCTCTCAGCCTCAGTAAGAAAGCCAATAAGAACTCTTCCTTTAGGTGTTAGGTTCCTTCCTCCAGACCTCCGTCAGCTTCTGTCCGTCACGCCTCCGTCTTCCTCCACCTCACCCGTCCAGCTCCTCCCTCCTCTCCACCCACTCTTTGCTCTTTCATGTGCTCTGTCTGTTTACCCAAATCACACCATCTATCTCCTGATGAAAAAGGTGGACAGAGAGAGAGAGAGAGAGAGAGATGGAGAAACAGGTGGAGTCTGCTGTCGTCATGGCAACCCACCATTTCCCATATAAGGCAACTGTGTGATATCATATGGTTGGCACTGCCTGGGCTTCGGAAGGAGGCACACGCTGTACCGAGAGAGGACGAGCGACAAGAGGAGAGACGGCGAAGGAAGGAGGGAGGGTTTTTTATCGTTCATGTCAGCAGGGATGAGGGGCGAGAGACACTGACAGACAGAGCGGGAGAGAGAGAGAGAGAGAGAGAGAGGTTAGGACAGGAGGAGGAGGGGCGGCAAGAGACGCTAACCGCCTCTTAGGCGCTACTACGGGTACCAGTGAGGGGGACTGTGGCGGATCCTCAGGGCACAGGAAAGACTCAGAGCCGCAGTGAAAAAAAATGGAGAGGGGGGAGGAGGAAGAGGGAGGCGTGCGGAGCGGGAGGATGCGCCAGGCGGCCGACCTGCTCCTTAAGTAGCAACGGTAACTCTCTCTAACCCCGTGCTTGCTTCCTCAGCTGAGACGTCTCCTCTGTGCGACTGTGACGCTTCTGCTGCTGCGTAAATGATGATGAAGTACAGGAGTGTGTGTGTGTGTGTGTGTGTGTGTGTGTGTGTGTGTGTCTGTGTAGTGCAAGTGATGTGAAGACAGGCAGACCTGGCGAGCACACACCTCATCTCCTGCATCCTTCACCCTCAGTATGAGGAAGTGTGTGTGTGTGTGTGTGTGTGTGTGTGTGTGTGTGTGTGTGTGTGTGTGTGTGTGTGTGTGTGTGTGTGTGTGTGTGTGTTTTGAGGGGAGGGTCCATTCGCTCCGTGCAGGCAGGTGTCGACCAGGTGTGTCTGTGCTGCCGCAGTGATGTGTGTGAACGCGTGTGCGCAGCAGAAGAAAAATGTGTGTTTGTAAGCACAAACTCAAGTGTGTGTGAGCGTACGAGCGAGCGCACATGTGTCGGTGTGTGTCTTTGGGCTGAGAGGAAGGAAGGCGGACTGTGAGCTGGGGGGGGGGGGACAAAAATGGCTACTTGGCATGCAGGTCAGGCTCGCCTGTCTCTCTGCTCGTCCCTCTCTCGCTGTTTCTCTCCGTCTTTGCCGTCTCTCTGTCTCTGAGCGTACGAGCGCTTTGGGATTTGAGCTCAAGTGATTGAGAAATATTGCAGCAGTAATCACTGAGTCACGGCGCGTCGGGGGCCTGTTTGTGTTGGATGAGACAGGTTTTATGTTCCAAAAGATGTCCGCTTGTTGGTGCATTAAATTATTTGTGGAGTGACTTGGCGGTAGATTTTTAGCCGCTCCAGTTTAAGGCGAGCAAGCGAAGCGGGCGGTGATTACGCGGCGCGCGGCGGCGTGCCGACGCTCAGATGTGTTAGGGATTATAACACAATGGGTGCTTGACTTGACAATTATCAGCCATTAGTTTCTGTCACAATGATGGTGACAAGCACCTGTGAGAGCAGTGATAACATTAACGCCTGCTTCCAGGTGTCAGCTCGTAATTATGAAGCCACCACATGGAAGTGCTTCAAAGTCGACAGCATGAAGTCAGCTGGAGGTTTGGAGGTTGTTGGCTCTAAATCTTGTGAAATGATCCTTGACAGCATTATTATCCTTTGCGAGGATGAGGCTGGAAGTGAACGCGTGAGGGATGAACGTCAGGACGAATAATCACAAACATTTCTGACAGAATGTGGACGTTGGAGGTGATGATCCTCATTTATTAATCTCGCAAACATATGGAGTCCAGCTGCAGACAGACGGGCCGTGAAATGTTATTGTTTAATAGAAGAGAGACAACTTTATTGTCCACCAAAGTGGAAGACTGTCGTCAGCCCGTCAGGCGCTTTAAAGCACGCTGCACATGGAAAACAACACTGACAGGAGGAATAATGTAAGAGATGAACTGCAGTCAGTCAGTTTGTCTGTGGCATGAACGTCTTCTACGTGTCTCCGTCTCTGTCTCCAGAGGAACCTCCTGCAGAACGAGCCGTGTGGAGGTTCCTCTGTTCCCAAAGAGCCATTTGGTTCCTCTGATTAATTAACGACCAGCTGATGGCTCTCTCCAGTTCGCTCCTGTTTACTCCTCAGACCTCTGCACGAGGCACACAGTGACGTTACCCAACAGAACTCTGTTAATGACAGATTCTCAGATTAGACGTCTCAGATGGAATAAGATGTTTGAGCTGGAGCAGCGAATACAGACATGACGACGTTAACAGAGAAGAAAGTGGGCTGTTAGCAGGGTTTGATCTTCAGTTCTTCAGTTCTGCTGATTTAAGCTCAGGTTTAGCAGCTTGACACCAAACCTGGAGAGCGGTCACATGATTCAAACGCCACCTCTTCAGTCACAGCGGCGTCATACGAGAGGCTGGCAGAGGCCACGTCTGCTGCAGATTCATACAAACCATAAAATATTCATGGTTCTCTTTGTGAATAAGACACAGGAGAAAAAAGCATCAAGATGGCGGCACATGCCTCATGTGACTTTGTCAGTGAAGAAACTGTCTGACAGCGTTTGTAAGGTTCATCTTCCTCTCCGAACTTTAACTCTCTAAGATCAATCCTCTCCTGAATGTCTTTCTGTCTTTCTCTGCTCAAACAAAACACAGTGAAAGAAATGCAGGAAGTCTGAACCAGAATCAATCATCAATAATCAAACTGTGTGTTTCCTGAAGCGTCTCTGAGTCCATGTGTTCATCTCCTTCATCCAGTCATGTGTTCACAAAGTGGTGAACCTTCTCTTCTCAGAAACAGTGAGCTCAGATTTGAGGCCTTCAATGATCTGAGTCAAATTCAACTTAAACACTTTATTATTGTGTTATTAGCTGATGTGGTTTTATCTGTCAGCCTCTCCTCTGCACAGTATGAGACAGTAAGTCTGATGTGGAGGCAGAATCTGTCTTTAAAGGTTTCAGCCTGATCGTTTAGTTTGGTCTGACTGCAGCTGACGGAGGTTTGGTGGCCTCGGATCGGCTTGTCCTGGTTTGGTCACTGGACTCAGAGGCCTGCAAACTGCACAGCTCTGAAATGTGGGTCACCGCAGCCCACAGGCCTGCTGGGCTCCTTCCCAAAGCCGCTCCTCGCTCTGTAATCGGGAATAAAGTGAGACGGCTTTCAGAAGTTGCAACTGAGATTTCAGGCGAGAGCAGAGAAAATATTTGGGATCCAGGCAGCTCCCAGAACAGCTGCTCAAACATGAATTAAGTTCCACCTACACCTGAGTTTAATTATTAAGGGAGTTCGTTTTTTCAGACGCTCTCGCAGCATATGTGATGGAGTTTACGCTCAGACTGCTTTAACACCTGCGCTCTGGATGTGGAGCCGCTTTAAAGTTACTCAGAGGTGGAAGTTAGTGTTTGCATTAAAGCAGCTGCAGCGTCAAATCTCCGCTCTGTTCCCTCAAACTGGGGCAAATGGTTTGTTGTGACAGTTATTTGAGGATGTTTTGGACGTGGAAACCAAAGAGGAGCCTGTGATGACGCTGGGAGCAGTTAGAGCCCACGCCTTCTCTCTGTGTCCAGGTTCAGAGGTGAACTGTCCCCTGTGGACGTGATGAGTCGGGGTCGGAGTCGTTTTAATGACGCGGTCTGTCGCTGTCAAAACACGAAGGCGTGATGCTCCTCCAGTCTGAACCTCAGCGATGAGCCCTCCACGGTGCTTCACTAGATGTGACATCACTCTCAGCTCGAAGCCTGTTGGCTGTGATGAGGTCTACACAGCGACTGAACCTCCAACAGACGCCTTCATTGATCCAAACGTTAATGACATCAGTTCAGCTCACCGACATTCAAAACCCCTGATCAGACACAGCTGGTCTCAAATGTAGAAATCATTCGAGTCAAAGCGGACGTCACAAATCCCAGAGCAGCCAGTTCCCATCATCCCTCCTCCCCCAGAAGCTTGTTCTGAGCCGTCATGTGTGATTAATTGATGGCTGTTGAACTTCACCAACACAGACTGTTTTCAGTGGGAAACACCAGGCTGGTTCTGTGTTTCAGCTTCGCACCTCTTGAACCAGATGATGAAGTGATTGTTTGACGTGCAGTAATGAGTGTTTACGTCTGCTGGTAATGATCCTTTAACCACAGCATCAGTGCGTTAATGCACTCTCTTCTTGCTGCTCAAACATGGGCTGAAGCCTGAGACTGAATCTGAATGTTTGCCTTTTTGGAGAACATCTGCCGCCATGCTAGCAGCTAGCAGTGTGGCTAAGTATTGGATGGATCGCCATAAAGTTTGGCACAGACTTCGGTGCCCTGCAGGATGAGTTGTCACAGCTTTGGGCGTCTCTTTACCTTTTAGTTAACGCCATCAGTTCCGTTCCGTTTTCTCCCGCTTCATCCGGGGCCGGGTCGCGGGGGGAGCAGCCTGAGCAGGGACGCCCAAACTTCCCTCTCCCTGGACACTTCCCCCAGCTCTTCCGGGGGGATCCCGAGGCGTTCCCAGGCCAGCCGAGCGACATAGTCGCGCCAGCATGTCCTGGGTCTTCCCCAGGGCCTCCTCCCGGTGGGACATGCCTGGAACACCTCCCTTGGGCTTGCTCATCCCCATTAGCCTCAGGTGTAGTTTGTGTGGTGCATATTAGCTAACATTAGCACGCTGACAAGCTAGGCTAAGACAGTAAACATTGTACTTGCGTAGCATCAGCATTAACGTTGTGAGCATGTTAGCGTTTTACTCAAAGGGAGGCTGTGCAGCGTCTCTGTGCTGCTAGCATGGCTGCAGACTGTCACTGTGTTTGTGGGTGCAGTTAGCTCAGCAGAGCAGGAGAACAGGGAAATATCTTACAATGATCATTAAACCATTCACAGGATGTTCTGCTAAATCACAGACACACTGGAGTGAAAACAGCCTCCTCGACAGAAGAAACGAAGCTAAATACCTGAAAACCGAGTCGTTGTAGAGTCTAAAACAAGCCCAACGTCCCCTCTCCTGGAGGACAGCTGTCCATTCTGTCTCTTTTCTACCTTCCTCTCTGGTGTCGGGACTTTGAAAGAGACTGAATTGAGGAATGCTCAGACTTTGTGTTTAGATGCATTTTCAGAGTAGCTGAAATTGTTCAGGAAGTAGTTGAAGTGTATTAGGCTTTTACTCAGATTCAGGACACAGTGACAGAGTCTTGATGGGTTTCATGCCGGTCGTGACCAAAACCTGAAAGTTCAGCAGAGGCTAGGTTGTCAAAAGTATGTGGACATCAGCTGCCACAGTCTCACAGCGTCTCTGCTGTGGGACGACTTTCATCACCATGTTGAACCTGCTGCTGGGGTTTGCTCCCATTCAGCCACAAGAGCATCAGTGACCATCAGCAGTCCGGCTGGTGGTCACGATCCAGTTCATCCCAGAGGTGTTGGATGGGGTTGAAGTCAATGTTTTCTACACCAAACTGGGAGATATGTGGCTTTGCGGGGCCTCTTGGAACAGAAGACCCTCTGATCCTAAACATCACTGCTGTTTGACTGATCATTCTCTCCCCTGTCGTTGAGCCGGTTTATCGTCCATAATTGATAGTTTCTGGAAATCAATGAGTCTGTCAGAAGGGCTTCAGGATGCAGCTGACGGCTCTGTTCAAAACACTGGAACAGAGCTGATGCAGGTCACAACATAACAGAAGAAATGTCTGCAGACTCGTTCTGGTCACGATCTGAGCGGGAGAAGGCCGATCGTCTGCCTTTCCTCTGCACGAGGAGCTCATCCAGCAGCGCTGCTCCTCCTGCTGCTCCGTGCACGTTCTCCTGTTTGTCAGCGTCTTATCGTGGTGAATTATGAACTTTTCCCACGAAACTTCAAAACCAGCAATGAACTGATCCTGATCCTGAGCTTCATTAAAAACACATCAGTGAGCCTTCATCACCATGAACACACACGCACACACACACACACACACACACACACACACACACACACAACATCCTGCTGCCACAAACACTCACTACAGAACAAACTGTGGATTCATCCGCCGCTGAAAATAGTCCCAACAGATGCTCTAAGATAAGACCAACAGTGGCGCAGAACAGAAATCAGCTGTGTGTGAACATTATGTAGACTAGAAAAACACTGCTGCCAGTATTGTCATGATGAAACTCCCAGTGTCATGTGCTGTATTTGAGAGAGTACTGTTGCTCAGAAAGGACGTTGAGTTTCAGAGTGTTTCTGTTTCCTCTGTTTGAGTAACGTTTGATGGAAACTACAGTCGGCAGCTGTTTGAGGAAAAACTCGTGTTTTTGCAGCCAGTGACGGGCTTGAGGCTCGAGAGCTGGGAAGGAGTGAGCGATGGACTTTAATGGGATTTGCTGACAATAAGAAGCATATAGAATACTGTCTGAATGTTGGAGGCACTTGGCAACAGAGGAATTAGAGCAGAAAGATGGCTGAGATTGAGTTTATGCTTAGCTCTGATTGGTGAGCTGAGGGAAAGGAATCAGTCAGATGGAACCAAGAAAAACAGTCCCAGAGCAGAAGTACACAAACGTGCGTGGAGTCGACCACGTACTCGTTGGATGAACGTGTGAATTATTGCTTCATCCTCTGTGTCTTAAGAGTCAGACGGACGTCGACCTGAACGTTGGCGTCCTCCCAGCTTCTTAATCCAGTGTCGGTGCGTCGCTTTAATCCTGCTCCTGGGTCCACGCCAGCCAACTCTGCATCGGGAGAGCGCGACGAGAGTTTGGGAGCCGCCCGGGCCGACATCATTAGTGTGTGTGAAGTCACTGTAAACATTTGATTAATTGCTGAGAAGCAATTACAAGCAATTAAAGTCCTATTATGATGGCAGTGAAGGACAACGCGAGTTAATCTGGCTATCATCACAATAATTAGCCCATCATTTACTCAACGTGCAAAAAAACAAGCCGTTTACTGGTTTGTTTGAGCTTTGCTTCAGTCTGTGGTCACTTTAAGCGAAGCGAGGCGTTCAGGAGCCGCACTAAAACACCGTCCATTAAACCTCTCTGACTTTATCGGTCTCACTTTGTGGTGTCGCTCGCTCAGAAACTGAGTGACGGAGCTTCCTCTCGCTCCGCTTCTGTCCAGCCGTCCGGCTGCCTGAACTTTTGTCTTGTGTTTTGCAGCTCAGCACATGAGAACATGTCTCACACTGGATCCTTCTCCCTCTTCTGTCCTCCCCGTCCCCTTTCTGTCTCCTTTGCTCTTTGTTTCTTTCCCCAGCAACAGCCAAACTACTGGAGCTTCAAGGTCAGTGCCAATACTGTGTTTGTGTTTGAGCGTAAATCTGTCCCTCAGTGTGGGTTTGTCTCTAACAGGATAACTGTCCATTGTGTCTTTGTGTGCATGCTTGCCGTCTCTCCATTGCGTTTAGTGTTGGTCACATGTTGGCGCACACTTTTGTGTTTAACTCTCTGTTCCTGCACGCTGTGGATTGATTGATTTGTGGCTGGCAGGAAGAACCCCTCCAGTCTCAGAAGAGCTAAGTCGGGCTTACAGTAGCACTGCCACTTCCTTGTGATTGGAGCTAATCGTGGTACGGTTATTGGAGTTATCAGACAAAACAGGCCTGTTTCCTGCAGGAGGAGGCCGAACCGTCCAGCGTCTGTGTGAAGGACGATGTGTGGTCTAGTTTCAGCCGGCTGGAGCTCAGATTCCCGCTCCTGCTCCCAAACGTCTCTGTCTGTGACGGCATACTTCAGAGTCGTCGCAGCCTGTTTGCACACCGTGGACGGCTGCCCACACCCGCCGTGTTGGCAGTGATTCACGCTGGTCTGGTGTTTGCTCGTTGACGTCTTTTCTTTCTGTTGAAGAAGCGGACAGTAACAACAGAGGAGTGCCTGCAAACATGGCGACAAGCGTGGACGAGATCATCCTAAATCCACTGAGATGTTTCTTTAGTCAGTGTGGAGAATGTGAAGTGAAGCTAGCAGCGCCGCCAGCAGGTCATCCTGTGAAATATCTCCAAATCTTTTGATTGATCGGCTTAAAACTTTGCACATCGATGGTTCCCAGAGGATCAATGATGTTTTTAGTTTTCATGCAGCGTTGTCGTTGATTCGCGCCCTCAGACCTTTGTGCGCTCGCTGCGCAGCCTGCGTGTCACAGGTGTAACGTTGCCTTCATGTGCCCGACTCGCAGGTGTGACCCTCAGGCCAGTTACACCTGTCTTACTGTCTGATCAGCTGAAGGAGAGTCTGAGGTCCCAGGTGTATTAACAGTGCCTCTTCTCTCTGAAGGTGAGACTAATGTAATCTGTACTGTATTACACCCTTTACTTTACCCAGTGACAGAGAATGTGAGAGATGGGATTAGTTGGCATGAAGTGAAAACCATGAGCCAAGTTTAAGCCCACGCTGATACAAACACATGGTTAGCCTCCAGGATTTTTGCACCACTCGGTTGCCTCTGAAAGTGTGCCCACATTGGATTCCACCATCAAAACGAAACCTCGTCTTCAGTCGGAGGCAGAGTTTTTACCAAGCACTGGCAAGGCTGAGCTGTAAATAGTGTGAAACGCACAAGTTAGTCTGAAAATGGAGCCATTAGTGGTCATCAGTGCTGCCAGAGTTTGGAGCCGCGGCTGTCGGGCGACCAACTGGCTTCACGTTTTCCAAACTGGGAGCTTAACTCCCATTATGTGAAATGATAATAGAGACAGGAATAACAGAGTGAGTTCACATCCAGTCTGGACCAGATTCATTACATAAATCCAGAGTGTTTGTTTCTTTGGATGGAGTGTTTGAGATCAGTCCCTCTGAGATTTAAGTGTGAACGTTCTGAAGTGCTGCGCTCAGTGACTCAGAGGAGGCAGCAGTTTGTTAACAGGACGAACCAAATCCTCCCAGTTACTGGGAAGAAGTTTTGTTCTTTGTGCTCTGAGTATAGTGAACATGTTTAAAGGCTCCGTTCACCCAAATGACAGAAGCCTGCTGTCAGTGGCGTCCAGCCACGCAGAGAGAGTTAGAATAATGTGTCCAGTGTCTTCTGAGGCTTCGAGGGAAAGAGTCCCAACATTCATGGTTCATTTGGACGGAGTGAGACACTGTGTCTGGACGGACATGCGGCTGCTGAAGTCTTTAGAAATGTCTTTGTTTTAGTGCTCTGAGTGAGCCACACGCATCTCCAAGCACCTGCTTCACACTGAGGAATGAAGTGTGTCTTCATAATCAGAGGCGACCCTTAAAGTTATAGCTGGCACTCAGATACGAGTCTACAAAACACAAAAATGCACCGTTTGAGCTGGTCTGCTGAAGAGGGAAAGAAATGTTTGTGATTTCAACCTGAAATTCACCTCAGTGTTTTCCTTCTCAAGCTGATGCAAAACTGTGTAAAGAGCAACGAAAGGCTGATTAGTTCACCTCAGAGTGAATACATTAAGCTCGTTGAACGGACCCTTTTGACCCCCGCGTCAGTGCGCCCTGAGGGGGATCGTTCTGTGCGTATGCTAAGCTAAGCACTCGCTGCAGCTCACGGCGTCTTAAGCGTAAAATGAGGTGATGCCGTGGACGGCTCTTTGCATACCTGCTGCTGATCCAGCAAATTAAACTCTGCCCAAGGATTTCCTCAGATGGAACAACAGAGAAGCTGCTGAAATGAATGAAATCTAAATGTTTTATAGATATTTTACAGTGTGAACCGTTGATGTTCTTTATTTTCTTACTGTCAGCGAAACAATGAGCCGATCCTCCTCACGAGTACTGTGTGTATTTGTACCTCACAGCTCCTCCGTCGCCCTTGAAACTTTTATAGTCCCATTAATGAGCCACGCTGTTGATGTAGTGTTCATTACCCTCAACACGCGCACTGTCGTTTATATATAGCACCGACGCTCACAAGGGCCACAGCTTCACCAGCGAGGAAGACGAGCGTTTAAACAACAGCCCCAGTAAAAGTAAAGAAGAGGAAGAGGAAGACACCACATGACCCACGTGAATGAATACAGATCCATGCACTGACATCAGTAAAGCACAGTGAATAAAATAAGTTGAAGTACAGCAGGTACAGCACGCAGAATGTGAAGTAGTCCCTGAATGCATCATATCAGCTGACTCAGCAAATCACTGAGCCTTATTACGGACGATTACACCGTTTTTTAAGATTTACATGTTTGGAGCAACAGATGAGCTGAGAGTTGGGAAGTATCGAGAGACTTCAGCAGTTAATTTCAGAATAAAAGCGTTAACCCTGAAACACTGACACGACACAACGTAAGGAATCAGATGAGAGCCGAGGAGCCGGCAGTGCAGAGCGTCTCCTTCATTTGTCACGTGAATAATGTGACATTCTGTCTGCTGTCGTCACGCAGCAGCAGCAGCTTCCTCTTCGCTCCCCTCGTCTTCAGCTCGTGACAAACACACATGATGGGTTTTTTTTCCACTCTGCCCTGTTTGTTGCTGGTCTGCAGCTCATTCAGGATTGGTTATCGCTCCCCTTCCTCTCAGGGAGTCGGGGGAGTCTCGTCTCCTCTTCTGATGCAACAGAAGCCCCTGCAGCAGTGCGTGTGTGTGCGTGTGTGTGTGTGTGTGCGTGTGTGCGTGTGCATGTGCGTGTGTGTGTGTGTGTGTGTGTGTGTGTGTGTGTGTGTGTGTGTGTGTGTGTGTGTGTTTAAAAGTCCGCCACTGCTCCCCTTTGATGTTTCATTGCTTTTCCAGCTCACTAAATGCACACACAAGCACGGGTGACGCTCCCACAGCTTCATAGATTAGCAAACAGTTATGTTCGATGCACACACACACACACACACACACACACACAATGGTCATGGAAACTGTCATGCATGTTTGTGTGTGTGCATATGTTAAACACGCATCTGAAGACTCCTCACGTGTCCTCCTCATCCTCCAGCGCGGCGTGCAGAGAGGACTGTGGACTCAGACGCCAGCCTGCTGCTGCTGCTGCCGCCTGTCAGACACAGCAGCTCAGAGCTGCACCATTCGCTGCTTTCAGAGCTCTCAGCCTCACTTACACAAATATTAATGCTCCATTTTGAGCCTCCTGTGCTCCTGTCTTTCTGTCTGGAGTGGCCAAAGTACTCACAGCCTCCTCTGTTCTCTGAATGTAAAGGAGGGAGATCAGGGATCCTCCTGGAGGGAGTCTTCACGGAGACGACTCCTGGTGGATTCTTCTCCTGCTTGTTAAAGTAACCGTAGAGACAAAACAGAGGGAATAGTTGATTCAGAGAAATGTCATTCCTGCGTCCTCAGAACGTTGATTTCACCTGAGCGAAGCCCATTTTCACGGACAGATCGACCATTTCCTGCAAGTCTGAGATCAGAAGTTTGAAAAAGGCGAGAAACGCTGTGCTGGATTGTTTTTTAATGCCGTTATCTGGAGATCAGGAGTCAATCATTTCATCATCTCCAGATAAATGTTTTAGGACGTCTTAAGGTCGTCCACTTAGCTTTCACCCATGGACATTGTAACCTGTCCGTCCCTTCACTTGTCATATACACCTGCAAAGAGCAAAGTGTCTGAAGCGTTTGCACCTGAGAGGCTCGCCATCGTTCCAATGATGAATCCTTTTGACGAGATGGTGCGTTTTGTCCTGTTTTAGCATCGTGACTGTCGGTGAGTGAGGAGGTGTTGGAGGGATGAAGGAGAGAGTCATCTGCAAACATCCACCAAGAAAAACGTGTCTGTCTTTTGACGTTTTTCTAAAGATTTGCGTGGTGTCAGGGATTCTGGAGCTCATCACAGTCTCAAGTGTCTGATGTACAGGATGTAACCGAGGCTCTCTCTGTGCCGGGGGGGCGTCCCCACACCAGACCAGCCGTGTTTGTCCCAGCGAGCTAGCTCAACTCTAACCCATTCAGACAAATGCTTTTGTTGCCCTCGTGCTGTTCGGCTGTTGATAGGATGCTCGGTGGAAAATGGCTATTCCCCGATCTGACTCAGAGAATGGCGGGAGTGTTTTCCACCGCTAAAAGGCTTAGGAGTCCGGCTGCTGCAGCGTTCCCCGGCTGGCGCTGCGCTGAGGCACGTGGCCAGAGTCACTTATTGACACTTCGCTGCCATCTGCCAAGACTGCGAGGCTCGCTTAGCAGGCTGCACGATGATACGGCTGAACTGGGTAGGAAGCAGTAACAGGATGAGAAGTTCCCTCTGGATTTTATGTGAAAGACAATTATCTGTCTCTGTAGGACTGAGCGGCGCAGACTGGGACGCCCGCGCCGCTCGAAGGGTGTTTGTGTTTTTATACACCCAGTAAAAATCCAGTCTGCAGACGTCAAGGTCAAAGCCAGACTCCATCACTGCACAGAGAGTAGAGAGGCTCTGATCGACCCCGACCCCCCCCGTTCAGCGGGGAATGTCCGGGCAGGGAAGTGAGCGAGAGGCTGCCCCCTCTCACTTAAAAACAAGTGCCCTTGAGCAAGGCAATTAACCCCCAGCTGCTCCTGTGGAGCCGCTCCGTGGGAAAGACTGTGGACCGTAGCGGGCCAATCACAAGTGATGGTGTCATGTGCGCTCTTCGTCTCCCTCACCTGCCGCCCCCCCTCAGGCTGGGGTCTTAAAGACGTGCAGTTAGCTGCTCAGTTCATGTGATTTCACCAGCACACGTCATCTCTCAGTGCTCTCTCAGTGGGAAGGAATGTCACGGTATGCAGCGGCGATGCCCGTGAAATCTCACAGTCAGGGGGGGGTGTGGCAGCTGTGCGGGGGGGGGCATGTTACAGCTGTGAACAGCTGCCTCGTCCATCACGACTCTGTGTGCTAGCTGGTGGGAAATGTTGGTCTGACCGACGGTCTGTGCTTGAAAGGTGGAGCTCTGACCCTCAGCGCCGGCCTGCTGTTTGAGATCCTGTTCAGGCTCTGAGAGCGGCAGAAAGAGCTGCAGATGGATGTGAACACAAAGCTCTGAAGAGCTCAGACATCCCAGCGTGCAGCAGAGCAGCTGATGGAGCTGAAGAGTGACCTCTCTTCACGCTTAGCAAGATGCTGCCAGTGGAGGAGAGGGTCAGCGGCACCGAGAGGAGAAGGTATTTCACAGAAATCTGCTTCTCTTCACGTCAGATCGTTGGATATTTTGCATAAATCACAGAAAAGTGTTGCTCTGTGGTCTCAGCGTGTGGTCCAGACTGTAAATGTGCATCATTATCGATTAGTTCTGATGATCTCTTTCCACATTAACCCTGCTGGTTTGGTGAGATTGTCTTAGCTTCCCTCCTTTCTGGGCTCTCAGAGACTCTCTATGTGCAAAATTAATGTAAAATGCAAAATCAATAAAAACCCCAAACGCCTTTAAATATGTTTCTCCTTTGGTCTGACCTGATTTAAAGCTGATATAATGAAAAGTTGAAGTGGTCGACCTTCATGCCACAGCCTGAACCTGCAGATTTGATGAAGACCAGATACTTTAAATGATCATAAATGAGCTTTATTGCAAAAACAATGAGGTGTCTCATCTTTCATGTGTTATTTGGGCCAAACAGTTATTCACAGGCAGAGACACGTCATGGTGTTTTATTTGGACTAACTT
Source organism: Chaetodon trifasciatus (assembly GCA_037975065.1). Taxonomy (NCBI): domain Eukaryota; kingdom Metazoa; phylum Chordata; class Actinopteri; order Chaetodontiformes; family Chaetodontidae; genus Chaetodon; species Chaetodon trifasciatus. Next base: position 4,553,405 of record JBBMOE010000047.1, on the reverse strand, counting down.
AGACTCCACATAGACAGACTAATCTGTTGTATTGAACCATATTTTGCATCATTTTCTGCAGCAAACGTCTGAAACGTAATCAGCTCAAAACATGTTTATCAGCAGTTAAAATGAGGAAACGTCGTAACTGGAAAGACGATGAATGTGTCCTCTGAGCGGTCAACGAGGCTCGTACGTTCAGGGTTAATAATCGTTGAGTTTCTCAAATGTCAAAAACGAGGACAGATCCTCGTCTCGGTTCCTCTGAGCCCGAGGTGACGTCTTCAGTTTCCAGTGACGAACAGAGGAGCACACGTTTGATGGAGGACTTTAATGATTAATCAATGATCACATCGTTTTTTATGAATGGACCAATTAATCAGACCGTCTTCGTGGTTACTGTCATATTCTATCAGCACCGTTCAGACTCACCGCCGCTCCACATAACGCTGCAGCAGCTGACGTGAGACGCCGCAGCAGTTTGTCCATCAGTAATGGCTTGGTGTCTCCGTGCTGTCCTGGTTCAGATTTGTTGACGAAAACCTGAAATCTAACAAACCGGCTTTGATCTCTGCTGTAAGATCTCCAGAAAGACAGAAAAGACAGGACAGTGTAAGGCTGACAAATGGACTGAGGACAGTTCTCTACATAAAAGCTCATTAATGGAAAGTTGACAGTTTCATTCCTGAACGCATCGCAGAGGAAGAGGAGGGCGGAACGAGTGGAATTATACACCTCATTTCATCGTCTTCTCTCACTGATTCCAATTCAATTTCAGGCTGCTGAAAAGCATGCGGTGCACTTTTTTGTTTTTTATCACACATCTTGCACGACTGTTCCTCCCTCGTGTTTTCTCACTCTCAAAAAGGCATTTTTCTGCTGAGTTTATCGAGTCTTTGTCGAGCCCTGGTGCTAACCTGTTGCTAACCTGTCAGGACTTCCATTTCCAGCTAATTAGAGCTAACAGCTAAAGATGCTTGAAGACTGTCTGCAGCTGACTGCTTCATGTCTGACTGCTGTCAAAATAAAGGCTTCATGGACACACGCAGGACATGATATGCTAACTTAGCGCTGTGTTAGCATGCAAGGAGTGTGTGTGTGTGTGTGTGTGGAACAGCTTTGTTATAGTTCAGCAGTGTGAAAACCTTCATGGTGGAGTAACAGAAGATCAGATGAGTTTCTTCAAATCTAAATTTGTTTGGATGTTTACTGTTGGAAAATCCACCAGAACAAACACGAAGCTCAGATTCACGTTGGGCTGCAGATAATCAAGGTTTTCATTTGAGGTCATGTCCTCGAACCTCTTCTTTTACTTGACCAAGAGCCCAAAAAGCAAAGATCTTCACTTTCCAGTCTTAAATGACAAAGAAAAGCATCAAATGTTCACATTTAAGAAGCGGAAACCTGCGAATGTGAAACAGTTTCTCATCGATTTGTGCTTCGTTGGTTGTTTTCAGTCGATCGTTTGAAGCCTCGTGAGTCGTGATGAGCTGCATTGCTAACAGCGATGACGGAGGTTTTCCTCTCAGTGTTTCCTTCAGGGCTTCCACATATTCTGTGTTTGATGCTGCGTTTGTGCATCAGAAAACATGTTTCATCAGTCAAATGAAACAGAAGATGAAGCGAGGAGAGATTCTGCCATTAATCTGCCGAATGTAAACGTACAAACTTCCATCCTTCAGTGCTCCGTGAGGCCTGTTTAAAGACGGTTCTGTCCTCTGAATCTTGATTGGTTTTATTTCCATGTTTGATTCAGCATTATCAACCCTCTCAGGCCTCGTTTTTCCGCCTCTCTTGAGGTTGAGCTATTGCTCAAATCAATTTCATTTACACTTCAGTCAAGAAAATGTGCCGCGTATTCACACTGTGGTCCGTGAAATGTATGAATTCAGTCACTGAACGAGTGTGATTGTGCTGATTCTTGTCAACCATCTCCTGTAATGACTTATCACTGCAGCCCAAGTGGCTTCGATGTGACAGCTGCAGCGAGCGTCTCATGGCGAATGAGGCTGAGCGGGAGATCCCGTGGGAGGACGTGTGGACTGTTTCTGCGTTAGCTAAGCCTGCGTCCTTTGTTTCCACCTGAAGAAATGAACCTCTGCGGCAAAGCTACGAGAAAATGAAACGAGTTAGAGGGAAGTTGGAGGACGTTTCATGCGTCCATCTTTGGTTTCCCTCCTCTGTTTGTTCTCCGCTCGGCGTTCCGTCTCTCCCGTGCACATCAGCTCCGGCACGCTCTCTTCTAACCTCTATCCGTCTCCTCTTCACGCTCCACTAAACACAAACTTTCTAATTCCCCGCTGCTGCGTTCTTCTCTCTTCGCTCGCTCCGTGCTGTGTGGTTGAAGGCAGAAGGTGTGCAGCGTCTGGCTGACAGGCGCACGCCGACACCGTAAATCTCCAAACATATGAGAGGCAGCACACATAATCTGTCAGGCTGTTTGAGCGTTTGGAGACGAGTGTGGCTGCTCGTGTTGGTTTCAGCAGTTTAAAGACTCTCAAAACATTATTAATGTAGAAGCAGCAAAGCCCCGAGAGGTAATTCAGTGCAACAGATTGTAAGTGTGTTTGCGTGTGTGTGTGTGTGTGCTGCTTTTTCTCCTTAATGTTATGTCTTTTGACACGATTAGTGTTTCCTGCATGTTTGCGCACACATGCATGGCTGAGTGTCATGCCTGCGTGCTCTCAGCTTGTTGTAGCCTCCGGAAATCAAACGGCACCCACACGAGGAGGACGGAGCGCCGACCACAGATGCAGGAGGCGATGGGAGCTGCTCCACGCAGCACTGTGGGAGCTCATTACTGTATCCTGTGGGCTGGAAAATGTCTGTCAGTGAGGATTCATTAAAAGCCAACCTGCTGCAGCAGCTCCTGGTCGCGCTGTAATGAGAGGTCCTTCACAATTTGGGCTCCCCGGCGGCTCAGATTGGACAGGTGAAATATCAGCAGTAATCTGCATCACAGGCAGAGGCTGCGGCGACGGAGTTCAGCTCTGTCGCTGTCATTAGCATAGCAATGCTCACGTTCGCTCGGTTCTTTACGGAGCACTTGAAACCAGCTCGGCGATGTCGGCTCGGGGCCAGAGTCCTGCAGAATAACATCCGTTTGTTTTATCTTTGTTCAGAAACACTTCAGTCTGCTGCTGCGCGCCCAGTCTTTATCGTCGCCTCCGCACTCGGCTCTCTCTGAAAACTTAATTGAAGCGTTGTTCAGCCGTTGTTGTGCGTCATCATTAATGCAGGTGGACTGTGGCGTGTTGGGCCGTGATGCCGGCTGCCGTGGCTCTGTCTAACCTGGCTGCTGCTCCGTCTCAGGCGCTTCGTTTTATCTTCGGGATGCAGGTTGGTTTGTGTTGAGCCTCTGCTGGTGGAGGAAGATGTAAAGGCTGCTTTGTCTGAGGTAAACTGTTCATTTGTCTGAGCGCCAAACGCTTTCACTCGCTGTTCTGTGTCTTTGCATTGATTTCCTGAGGCCATTTTGTTTTTCTTTTGTTGGCGTGTTTCACATTTTTTTGGTGTCAACTCATTGATTACTGTACACAAACGTCTCAGCGTCATCTGCTCTGTCTGTCTTTATCTCTGCACTCTGCTGTGTTTCCTCTCCAAACTTCTTATCTGCTGTCTTGCAGACTCGCACGCCTCGTGTGACTCGACTCAGCCCGACACAGCCGGCTCTCGCTGACCAGGCCAGCAGGGTATCCTTTGCGTCAGCTGAAAATCTGGAGACCATGTCGGAGCCTGATATCCCCATCGGCTTTAACCGGATGAACCGGCTTCGCCAGAGCCTGCCGCTGGCCCGCTCGTCCAGCCAGGCCAAGCTGCGAGCGCCAGGTCAGACCGCCGTCTTTAAGACAAACTCTGCACCGAGACACCGCAGAGGTCAATCTGTCCCTCAGCTGCAGCAGAACTCACTTCAACACTTCATAGTCTGCACACAGTTAGCAGCACAGCTTTCAGTTTGCTCACTTAAGTTGGATGTAGTCACGTGCACATGTTCATGAGCGGCGCCCGGGGGTGTCGGGTCCACTTCATTCTGCCATTAACCAGGAACTGACCAGTTAATGTTGGTCTGCTTCTCCCAGTCAGTCCAGTTCTGGAAGATTTCAGTGTCCTGGACAAACAGGAGGGATCCAGCTGAAGTACTGTCTGTGTTTGTGGAGCCTTGTTTCTCATGCCTCTGTGTGAAAGTGACTAATGGGGACAGCAATTTTTCAAATTGGTCCAGTATTGAACGAGATCGCTCAGCCGGCAGCTGCAGTCCCTCCGGCTGTTTGCAGCGTCTGTACGTCCAGAAAAGGTGGTTTCTGCCTCTGACGGCCTCAGACTGGAGCTAACAGCTGCATCAGCGTCAGAGCCGCTAACGTCCTCGTCACTGTCCACATTTTATTTCAGACACGCTACATTATGTTAGCAGAGAGGGTGAGGATGAGTGCAAGTTAGCAAGTGTTAGCATGCTAACATGCTAAAACAAGAAGGTGAATACTGGGCCTTTCCTGTCTGTCTCTGTCCTTTTAAATGAAGGATAAATGTGATCTAAGAGGAAGGAGAAGATGGAGACCAACATTATCAATGTGAGCGTGTTTGCATTGACGTTAGCATTTAGCTCCAGCGCCGCTGACCTCACAGAGCTGCTTTGTCTTTGAAGAACTGCGTCGTTGCTGACTTGCGCCGACACTCTGGACGCTTCAGTCTGACTCGCCTGCACAGAAGCCGCCGTACACGTAATGTTTCACACACTTTGCCTGAAAGACTCACACCTCAGCGCCTCCGCTGTCGCCTGATGTGACAGAGGAAGAGGCGGCAGCGTCGTTTGACACGGCTTCCTGCTCATTTATCCTCCTCCTCTATCACTCATCTCTGTTTCCACTCACAGTTCAGCCTTTGTGAGACGAGGCCAAGTTTCTAACAGCTACCATGTTGTTTCTCTGAGTACAACGACGCGGTGAAACAAAAGCTCGAGGACTCGACTGATAGCGTTCAGCGTTTGGAGTTGGCGCCTCCTCAGCTGATGAGGCAGTCCATCCTGTTCAGAGGTCACCGCTCCCTCACTTTGCCTGTCCCGCGGTGACTGTGGACTCCTCCAGTCTGTAGACGACGTCGCTTTGATTGACAAGCTGAGAGCGAATCACCATCCATGCGTGGAAACGATCAATCTTGTTTCTGACAAGCAGCAGTAAACAAGATGCATTAGTCGTCTATGAATCACTTATTTGAGTCGACCGAAGGCGTCGAGTGTTAGTGAACCTGATCTGACCTCAGCGTCGAGGCGGCCGGCGTCCTGCCTGTAGGAACGTGAACGTAAACAGAGCCGTCTCATGCTGCGAGCTACCTGTCCTCTTTGATTAATGGTATGGGCGAGAAGCAAAATCATCCTCCTTCAAAGCGTCCATCTCGCATATTAGGAGGAGGATGATGCATTTGCAGGAGTCAGAAAACGTGGGACAAAGTGCATCCAGTGATGGATTGGACTTGTTGACGGAGCATCTGTTTCCCAAACTGCCTGCAGATTGTTGAAGGTGTATTCATGAACAGTACTGCAAACAGTCATTTTATGCAGAAACGCATCGTGTCGCCACGCAGAAAGCTGGAAACAGCTTTTCTTAATGGAAGGTTTTAAGCACCGTGTGTCACATTTTGTTTGGTGTTTAAATGTTGAATAACGTTTATCACTGAGCTAACTTTCCTTCCTGCGCTTCACGTTGCCTGACACAGCTGAGAACCTTCACTCGCTCACGGTGCTCTGCAGCTTCCAGGTGGATGATAATTGTGTGTGGTTTCATGGGACTTTACTGGTTCAGGTGTGAAACACGTCATGGCCCGGAGGAGAGTCAGTGCTCTCAGGATTTGATGTTGTTTAGCAGAAGTTACAGGAAATGTTTACTCTGATATTTCTCACATGTCACATACTAATAAGCTAATTAGCAGCTGTGAACTCTCCAGGTGTGTTCAGCAGACACAGAAACGAGCATTTTGAGGTGAAAATCTTCCTCCGCTCTCTGTTTTCATCCCTGACTCTACACTCCATCACCCCTCTTCAACCATTGCGGGTCTCCCTCATTGCTCCTCCCCATCCATAAATGCAGGGATCTTGTTCCTCCAGCTTGGGGAGGAGACTCGCCGGGTGCACCTGACCCACGAGCTGACCAGCCTGGACACCCTGAGGGCCCTCATCGTGCACATGTTCCCCCAGAGGCTCACCATGGCCATGCTCAGGTACGCCTGCACCTCATGAAGCTGTGTGTGTGAGTGCATGTAAGTGCACACGTCACTGAACTGTCTGCAAGCCCACTGATTGGCCGAGATGTTTCCTAAACATCTGCAGTGCTACACAGTCGTTCAAGGGCTGTCCTGTCTCTGTATGAAAGGTACTATACAAATGAAGATTAGTATTGTTATTAGCAGTAGTAATAGTAGTAGTAGTAGTAGTAGCAGGAGCAGTACTACACTGCTACACTGCAGGACTTGTCAGTCAGTCACCAGGTGAGCGGTCAGAGCGACACACTGCAGTTTCCTCCTCAGACACTTGAATAAATAAGTTTTGTGAGCAGATGGAGGATGAAAGCAGCAGAGAGTGAAACAGATAGAAATCAATGAAGCCAAAGAAAGAGAGAAATAACCGCCGTCAGGCCACAAGAGGACATCATAAAATCTGATCTGAAGAATCACGAAATGACGAGTTCAAGTCAATCTGGATTCTCCACATAGTGTGAGCGAGGAGCTCTGAACTGCAGTGACACCACAGGCTCATTCTCTCATTCTTCAGAGAGGATAAAAGCATCTGTGGACGTGTTTGTGTGTGCGTGGGCGGCTCCTGCAGCTCAGTGTGTTGGAGCGTTTCGTAGCCCTGAAGGGCCCAGCGATGTTTACAACTGAGCTTTTTCCTTTTTCAGCAGACCTGCTCAGTGTCCATGATGTCATCTGTCCTCTCACAGCATTCGGTGGAACCCGGAAAGTGGAAGCCAGCAGGCTAGGCTAACTAGCGCTGGAATAAGATGACGTAGTTAGCCTAGCATGCTAACGTCGGCATTAATTCCGTCTGGACTTTTTGATTAGTTCATGCTGTTTCATCGCCTGCTGAGTGGTCTGCTGTCGCCGCACTCGCAGTGATCGTAGCACGTCATGCAGACGAGGAGGCCGAGTTAGCGTTAGCATCTGTCATGTAGAGGCTGCTGCAGAGAGCTGGATTAACTGCAGAGGTCTTCTTTTTCGCCGCTGACATGCTACTAAAAATGAATTTCAGTTTGACTTTAGAGCTCAAACCTGATTTTATTCCGTTGTTTTCCTCAACAAGTTTGCATCCAGGACAGCATCTTTTCCAAAGAATCAACATTCAGTCTTTGCCTTCACGTTGTTGATGATAGATTATCTGTTTAATCTGCCCTGAAACAGTAGATACGACTCACATTGTTATTGTCAGCAGGACTCTGAACTCCAGACTGAGTATTACTCTTCTGATGAGTTCAGTATCAGTTGACTCTGTCATTACGGCCTCCTCGTGCAGTCAAAGACCTCGCAGTCTCCTCCTGGTCTGTGACTGAATGTACAGCTCTGATTATTAGCGGCTAACAGGTGCTGGAATGTCTTTGCATGGACTATTTATCCGTCTTCAGATTATTTGGTCTTTTTTTTGATGACTATTGATGTTCAGGTCCCCCAGCACAGCTCTGCTGATCAAAGATGAGACCCGTAACGTCTTCTATGAGCTGGAGGACCCGCGGGACGTTCAGGACCGCTGCGTAATTAAGATTTACTGCAAAGAGCCCGTCTACGGCACCTACCCCGGACACCACAACCCTCACCTGGCTAACGGAGACCTGCGGGTAAGAGCTCGTGTGTGCGAGTGCATTTTGTCTTACTTCAGTCCACCGTCTCTCTGTTGGTGCAGATGTTTTCCTGCGTCTCTGAGTTCATGTCCATGTCCAGTCGTCCTGATTGAAGGCAGATGAGACGTCGCACAGTGACTTTTCATCTGGATTAGTTTGTATTATTGTGGCGCCAAAATGTAAAGCCAAGAAAATGATCCTGCCTCAGTCGCAGTCACCTTCTCCTTCATTACCAATTCATCCTGTGTGCAGCTGGTTTATGACTCACCGATTAGAGAGCGAGACAAACGCTCGTCTCTCTCTGGTCGTGGCAGATAGCAGCGACCGAATCATCCCTCCAATAATACGTTTTGTAATTCCCCTTGAAATTTGTTCTTTGTTCACCCGCACGCTGGAATCCATCTGCCACCTCACGCTGACATCATCCCCGCCTGTTTACAAACACTCTGCATTACATAATGTGTCCAAGCACAAGTTGGTCTCATCCACTCTGAGAGGCTAACAGTGAGTCATGTGACCTCACTCCAGCACTGCCGCTCCTGGACCGGCGCCAGCCCTTCACACCGCCGGTGCTGACGAGGCTGGAAGCCGCCCGACTGTAAAGTAGCACAAACAGTGTTCAGGGATGATAGACTGAGGTCCGGTTCACCAGAGGACGGCTCGCTGATGCAGAGCGGGCCGTGCTTTAACCCGAGAGGCGAGCGGACGCTTCACGATCGCTCACCTGCACAGGCACCGAGTCATGGCGGTCTGGGGCTCAGAGACACTGCAGCGTGTGAGAGCAGAGCCGGGAATCAAACCAGCAGCCCCGTCGATGACCTCCTCCACACCTGTCCGTCTTAATGCTAACAGGGTTTTTGCAGCAGTCCAGCTGCGTCCAGTGATTTTTGTCACTGTGGATCGTTTTTTGGATTAACGACATTTTTCAGTTTAAAACCTGAATATTCAGATAAAGTGACACAGAAACAGCAGATCAATCCGACCAGCAGCTGTAAAACTGAGGAAACTTGGCAAAAAAGCTGAATGACATTACATTAAACCACAACAGGAATATGAGGATTTAGAGCTTGAACAGGTCGTCAACACATGATAGCAGTTTCCATTAGCATGCTAACGGTAATTAGCATCACGACCGCCATAATATCGTCTTCACAAACGATCCATTTTCCTTCATGTGAACAGCCTGGGCTCATACCTGCAGACTTGAGGAGAAACAGCTCAATGTAGCTCCATCAAAAAGAGCTTTATTTACAGGTTTTCAGAGATGATGCTGCTGACTTGAGACTCACAAAGACTGACTGACGTGATGTCCGTGTTTTTTTTGTCCCGTCACCCGGCGTATCCAGTCTGCAGGTGAGCGTATCGTCTGAGCTCTAGGTGGCGCTCTGTGGATGCAGGTGGCGGCGAGAACGTGTTGAAATGTAAAAGCTGTCAAACGAGTTTAAGACGTCTTTTTGAGCCTCCTCCTCTGTCTTTGTCCTCAGTCCCTGTAACATCCCTCCTGCTCTGAGGCTGTGCTCTTATTGATGAGGATTTATCTTAATTCATCAGCCCGCCGCTGGCACAGCGAACGTGGCGCCGGCCTGATTAGCATGATTACTGATGCTGTGTGCATTAGGCTACAGCTGGAGCGCAGTGAACCTCTGCCAGTGGACAGACAGAGCGCCTGATGTCCTCAGCGCTGCAGCGTGAGGCTTTTCTGTGCGTTTTGTTGCCGCCTAATTACAGCGTGATTATGGAAATGAGACAGCGGTAATTCAAAGTGCTGGAGAACGCCGCGTTTATAGAATATGATGAATGATGAAGTAGATAAATCACATTACAGAGCGGCAGACGTACGCGGCGTGCACGCTGTGAGGAATGAACCTGCGTGTTGATTGGCTGAGCTGGTGTGAACGTCTTTGACACATTCGCTGTTTTTGTTGCCGTCAATCAAACAGCCCGCAGCCTTTTGTGTGTGTGTGTGTGTGTGTGTGTGTGTGTGTGTGTGTGTGTGTGTGTGATCCGCCGCTGCCTGCTCATGTTCTGGAGGTCGACCGTGGCGTTGAACCCTTCCTGTCGTTTTACAGCCTAATCAAAGCGGCAGGCTTACCTTGACTTTTATGTGTGTGAGGTACATCGCTGCCTCTGCCAGTGCCAAGGTGAGCAATGAGGACGTGTGTGTGTGCGTATGTGTG
>JBBMOE010000047.1:4515114-4543227 GCA_037975065.1 Chaetodon trifasciatus | reverse complement strand
GTGTGTGTGTGTGTGTGTGTGTGTGTGTGTGTGTGTGTGTGTGTGTGTGTGTGTGTGTGTGTGTGTGATCCGCCGCTGCCTGCTCATGTTCTGGAGGTCGACCGTGGCGTTGAACCCTTCCTGTCGTTTTACAGCCTAATCAAAGCGGCAGGCTTACCTTGACTTTTATGTGTGTGAGGTACATCGCTGCCTCTGCCAGTGCCAAGGTGAGCAATGAGGACGTGTGTGTGTGCGTATGTGTGTGTGTGTATTGAACTCCAGCCAGCGCAGCCGAGATCATTCCCTGATTGCACACCACAAAGACCAGGATTACTGGGGTCTGTCCAGGCCGGGGGCTGGGGGGGCTGGGGGACAGAGGACAGACTGTGGTTCAGGATGACATTGATTGGCAGATGTTCCTCAGCGGGACAAAGGCCAGTTTTGAACGCACCATGGGACGAACCTTTCAGTGGGCGTACCTGCGGCAGACATCTCGTGTCTTCAGGGGGTCTTGGAGGTGGGAGGACATGTCTGCGTGTCTTCAGCACGGCTAAAGCATGCCGTCGATGCGAGGTGGTTGCTAAGATACGGGATGGAAGACGGTGGTGGTGGAGCCATTAGTCTGCTGCGAGGCTGTCCGCGGGGTGTTGTTGAGGAGGCCTGAGGGTTATTATGTAGAAATATTGGTTTTTCAATTTGCATCGTCTCCAGGAGAGAGCTCTGTGCGTCTCAGGCCATTACGCCGCTGTCTCCTTTTGTGTCTCCTTGCTGTATCTATTACTCCTGTCTGACGCAGGACGTTCACGTCCACTCTGCTGCTGTCTTCGTCTTTCCCGCTCACACTTGGGCTTGACGCCAAAAGATAATCCCTTCATGCTCAGTCCGTCAATAAGCCATCAAGTGCAACTTAAAACGCACTAAAGGGGACAGTTTGTCTTTCCCGTCAATCCTGAAGCAGCATCTGTGAGTTTGTGTAGAATGTTCCCGTAAACTGCGACGCCGATGTCTGGGAGGACGGAGCGTGCAGAGCAGAAATGATGAAGGTTTGTGGTTTTCACTGGATCGTGGTGACGGTTGAAAAGCAGCACGGAGCGTGATGAAGCTGACTAAACACGCACGTTACAGGACATATGGAACAAAGAATGAATCGTTGAATCTCATGACCATTTGTCCCAGTCATCTGTTTGCTTTGGACACAACAGGAGACGCTTTGGCCCGGGCGTCACGTCCTCGTCAGCCTCATCCAGTGTCCTTACATGAGCGCCACGTCTTGCCTGTGCTTTATTAGTAGTAGTTTGCAGGCAGACCCTCAGTGGGGCTGCGGACACTTAACACGTCGATAACTGTCCAGTTTCCAGTTTAATTGCACTTCCTGTTAACACGCTCGCCCTCACAGGTGGGAGATAAATTAATTATCTAGTTGTTATGTAGATAAATTGGAGTTGTAAGAACCATCGAAATGTGATTTATTGCCGCAGATTGTCTCGGCTGTTACAGACCAAATCAGACTGTGAAGCAGCTCCAGGTTCTCCTTTGAAAAGCTCTTTGAAGCTCGTCGTCATCAGGAAGTAGAATCAATCAGACGTCCTCTGTCCACGTCTCTGTCTCTTCTGTCTCTTTGCAGAGAGAGATGGTGTACGCACCTCAGGACTCTCCACCCAACCGCCGCCTCAGCAACCCGCCCATGTCCTCCCAGCACTCGTCCTCCTCTGCCTCCCCTCAAGGCTCGCCGTCCCGCGCCCGCCTCCTCTACAGCGGCGGCAGGCCTTCTTCCTACGCCGGGCCCCCCCACCACACCCACTCCCTGCCACACCCACACTCCCAGTCCCACCACTCCTCCCCTCACCAGCAGCCGCAGCTCCACCAGCCCCATCACAGCCAGCAGGCCTTCTGCGCCTCCTCCAGCGCCATCTTGGAGCGCAGGGATGTGAAGCCCGACGATGAAGTGGGGGGGTCCAGGAGCATGGTGCTGCTGCGGGGAGACGAGCGCGGAGGAGGGGGGATCTACGCGGACCCCTACTCTCTGGGCCCAGACACAAGTCGGCTGAGTCTGGCAGGAGGTCCTCACTCCCCCCTGCCGGCCAGAGCCGACCCCTATGGCTCCCTGTACCGCCGAGGAGGAGGAGGAGGAGGGGGAGGAGGAGGAGGAGGCGCTGGGTCGATGCGGTCGCTCACCTCCTATTCAGCAGCTGCTTTGCAAGGAGAGCTGATGGAAAGCGGAGCTCTGTACAGACCAGGAGGACCGCTGTATAACGACGCCTACGCAGCGTCCATGTTGGCCATGGGGCTGCGCGTGCCGCCCCCCTCCTCCCCACAGAAGATACCCGACATGAGGGATTCCTACGGCGGCACCATGCCCGGCCGGGGCTCCCCCGGGAGGCAGAGTCTGAGACGGGACTCTGTGACCTCCTCTGTGTTTGCGGACAGCCCCAAAGCCCGGGGCCAGGGCTCGGCGTTGGGCCTCACCTCAGAGCAGCTGTGCCTGATGGCCGTGCCCGGAGGCGAGGGGGGGGGCGCCGGAGGCTTCGGCTCGCCGCTGGTGGGGAATGAAACAGAGACCAGGTAGGACGGCTTGTACTGGTCTGCACGCATGCTGTCATCACCTGAGGATCACTGTGCTCATGTTTTACTCTGAGCTCTCTGTTTATTTAACACAACACAATATTCATTCAGGAGAAACTCGCCTGTGACGTAAATAAACTTTATTCTCTCTAAATGAAGCTGAACTCATGAACTCTGCTGTGGTGGGGGTGTTACGGCTCTCTTTAAGCACCACGTAACAACACGTCTGCTCTTTGCTGTGGTCCAGGGAGCGTATGGAGGCCATGGAGAAGCAGATAGCAAGCCTGACCGGGCTGCTGCAGAGAGTCCTGAGCAGAGCGCCTGAGGCAGAGAGCCCGTAAGACACACACACACACACACACACACACACACGCAGATAAATAGTGTATGTGAAAACACACTCCATTTACAGACACGTCTGCCTCGATACATGAAGCCGTGTCCAAACGATTTTCCCCTCAGTGCAGAATGTGTTTGACTTCATGTATATCTCACACTCTGCCCACAAACCTGAGGAAACGTGGAGAAACACCTGAGGCAGGAGGCGCTCTGACCGCCTGTCGATGGGGAAGCTGATCACCAGTCTGATCTGAAATCACACACACGCACGCACGCACACACACACACACACACACACACACACACACACACACACACACACAGCAGGAAGCTGCACACATACTTCCCACATTTTCCATCTTCTATCAATGGCTGCTCAGCCGCTCAGTGGTTAGTGTGTTCTGCTCTAAGCACTTGCCTCTTCCAGGGAGAAGATTGAGTCAGCCAGCGACTGCTCGGGAACTGACAGTAAGTGCTCACTCCCCAAAAAAAAAAAAAGACAAAGTGTTTCCTATCACTGCCTGTCACTGCTCCCACTGCTGCCTGTTTGATAGCCACATAAATTGGCTCTTCTTCCTCTCGCAGAGCTGCCGCTATTTCATTTTCTCTGCATAATTCTTAAAGTGCTCACGTGATGTAATGGCTGACTGAGCTTCTTCATGCTGTACGTGTGGGCTCTGCTGCTGTGTAACCGCTGCCCGTGCTTCTTGTTTTAGCTGGACGAACTAAAAAAAAGAAAGGTAGCTATGTGTCCCTGACGTGTCCTGTCCCCTCGTCTTCCCCCCCCGTGGTCGTCTTTCTTTGCTTGGATCCCTGTGAGCTTCCAAACTGTGTGTGTGTGTGTGTGTGTGTGTGTGTGTGTGTGTGTGTGTGTGTGTGTGTGTGTGTGTGTGTGTTGAAGGACGTGCCTCCTCTCAGCAGGCGTCCTTCACTTCCACTTGTTTTCTGTCTTATTCAGTGACAAATCATTTGAGTTGCATTAATTCAGAGACAAAAACACGCCGCTCTGTCGAGGTCTTCCTTCTGCTTTTCCCTCCCGGCGAGTTATTTTTGGTCAGTCCGACATTTCCCGTGTTCAGAAAGTCCAGCGAGCGCTTGAAAATTTGTTGGCACTCTTAAAAAATAATCTGCTGTGTTCACACCTCTGCGATAACCAAATCTAAAAGTGCTGCGCCCACACAAGAGCTGATGAAAGTGCATGTTTTCACGGCTGAATCAGGGCAAAATTAATTGATTTCTTTTGATAAAGTGTTGAGTTTGAGCTGCTTTGGAAGCACTCAGACGTATCCAAGAGGAAGAGCTGCTGGGACTCAGATTAGTTTCCTCTTGTTATCTGGAATATGTGATCTGGTGTCTCAGATAAGACGGGACGCTCTGAGTCTTCGCAGCTAAAATCAGCTTTTCTTTGGACTTTTTCTCATATCTTTTGTTTGTCGAGCTGAATTTGTGCTAGTTTCAGTGAAGACTCTCCTTCCTGTTCAGATCAGATTCTTGTCTGTCTGCTGGATGATGAGAGCGCGTTTCCCTTCAGTCAGTGACAGTAAGTGGACATTTGGACTCAGACGGACTGTTATCTGACTGTCTTTGTGCTTGCAGTTAAAACCTGGACTCTGCTCTCATTGGTCTGAGCTGGTGATGCAGCAGAAAGTCATTTGGGTAACGACCCGCTGCTCCTCTGAATGTCTCGAGTTATGGTGAAAGCGTCCTCGTGGCTGCAGGTCTGCTCAGTTTCTAGGACAGACACTGCGGCTGAAGCAGGAAGTGGCCGCCTTGTCTGCAGAGGTGTTGGCGCTGAGCAGTGTGGCGCTCTCAGCTGAGGTGTCGGTCCGCTGGCGTCGCAGGAAGCCAGCTCTTCATCCCTTTTAGTGTCTTAAAATGCAACTCCTCAGCCTGTTATGGACTGATTGTCTCGCAGTTACCGTCCCCTGTCTCGTTCTGCATGATGCGTGTGACTCTACACCCTAATTACTGTCAGACATTCATCTGAGCTGAAGCACTCATGCATTCAGGCTGTCTGTGGACTCTTTTATGACGAGAGATGCTCAGATTTAGTGGAAATGCTGTCTTTCACTGTTGACCCTGTTTGTCCCCGAAGCCGTCCCATGCTGTTTATCATTGTCCAGACTGTGACCTCCACCCCTGACCTCCAGCACAGATAGAACATGTCCTGAATTACTGCTTCAACCAATCTCCTGCATCCAGCCACATTGTTTTTTTGCTGTTGAGGTCAAGAGTCAAACCTTTGGACATTTGTCCTCTGAGGAGTCCATTCAAAGCTTTGCTAACAGTGTTTCAGGACACCTTCTATCAGTTCCTCTGTGCTCTAAAGGAACCCAAAGCTCAGAGAACGTTCCCTGATTCTCCTGCTTTCTGTCGGGCAGCTTTGACACCGTCTGCCCCTTTGGCCCTGATGCCTCCTCCGCCCTCGGGGGCCAACCAGCCCGTGATGGTGTCCCGTCTGCAGATGCAGCTCCACCTACAAGGCCTGCAGCAGAACACCAACGCTCTGCGCAAGCAGCTGTCGCAGCTACGCAACATGCAGGTGTGTGTGAGCAGAGTCGTGGATGGTCAGTGGTTTGATTTGGATTGGGCAGCTTACAGGTATTTACACTCAGGTGGCATTATGATTGGTCCACCAAGCTAAAGCTAATGCTAACACAACAGTGCTGCAGTACGTCCTCCCTTCATGAAGTTAGAATGTCAGTTTGTGTCGAAGCTGTTTTAGAGAGGTGTTTCTAATATTTTGTCCACCCTGTTTATGTCCGTGAAGGTGGACTAAATAACAGAAACACCTCCCCAGCCTCCACCATGACTCCGACTCTTCTTTGTCCTCTCATTGAAATACACTGACTGATCATGTGACTCTGTCCCAGCTGGAGAACCAGGACTCGGTCTTGTCCCTGCTGAGGCAGACGGAGTCCGAGCTGAGCCTCATGATGCTGGACGCCATGCGCACGCAGGAGGACCCGCTCCAGAGACAGCGCCTCCTGGTGGAGGAGGAGAGACTCAAGTACCTGAACCAGGAGGAGCTGCTCATCCAGCAGCTGCAGTGAGTTCAGAGCGCCATCGATCTCTGCAACACGCACAGTAAAGAAAGACCATTTGTCTTAGTTTACTGGGGGACACACGGGGACAGAGGGAGCTCACACGGGGACAGAGGGAGCTCACACGGGGACAGAGGGACCTCATACGGGGACAGAGGGACCTCACATAGGGATAGAGGATTTTGTAGAAATAGTCTTCAGTTCCTCAGAGTGAGACGTTGGACAGGTGTCTTCTTGGTGTCTGTTGGTCAGTAGATGACTGATCAGACACGAAGCTCCACATTCCTCTGATGTTCTGTCCGTTTGGTGACGTTATGTCCTCGTGTGCAGTCAGAGGACGGTGTCTTCAGACAGCAGATGGGACACTCGGCGTCCGATTGGCTGAATGTTTGTTTCTGTCTCTTCTTTTTAAACTGTCTTCTGTGTGTGCGTCACCTCAAACACTACTGTGAGGTGAATGTGTGGCCTGCTCCTCCACAGTGACCTGGAGAAGTCGGTGGAGGAGCTGCAGAGGAATTCGTCCGTCAACCACGGCCTGGTGACGGAGCAGGACGTGGAGCAGAAGAGCAAAGAGCTGAGGATTCTGGGAGAAACACTCTCTGACCTCAAAAGTACGTGTATGTGTGTGTTTGGACATTATTGTGTCTTTTCTGCTGTTTCCTGTCGTCACTCTGCAGGTTTGTTCGTCGTCAGTCTTCCTCCTCTGAGCTGAAGCTGCTGAGTGACGTTCGCTGTCTGTTTCAGTGCTTTTACCCTCAAATTACAACAAATTTAGGAGCACTCTGCTGCTTCTTTCCTTAAAAGGTCCATCTGGTGATTTTCTCTTGATTAAAAGACCAAAACCAGCAGTGGATGCTAACCGCTAACTGCTAACAGTCCTGTGTGTCATAGACCTTCTTCCTCTGAGCTCCATTAAAGCTCATCAGTCACTGCTGCTCCTTCTTCTCCATGAACACACACACACACACACACACACACTGCATCACCAAATGTGGATCCATCCGCCGCTGAAAATAGTCCCATCAGATGCTCTATTTCCTCTGCTTCAGTAGAAAAACTGACATTATTTCTTTTTCTGGGTTTTACTTTTGTGAGCTCGGATGTAAAACGTGATTTTTTTTCACTGGTTGAACATTTTTATTCATGTAGTCTTTATTGGTGTGTCTTTAACGTGGTCACTGAAGTAAAGTTACTGTGTGAAGGTGTGAATATTTACTTCACTGCTTCAGTGACTCGGCCCTGCAGCCGTACGTTCATGTTGCTAAACGCTGAGTGTCAAACTGATGTCACACAGAGCCACAGATGAATATTTATGACCCGCCTCAGTTTCAGGTGTAGCCTCTTGTCCTGCTTCTCTGACCTGTGTACTTCCTGCCTCCATCTTGAATATTGATGAGTAATGCTAAAGCTCCTCGTCATAACGTGAAGACTGACCGCTGATAGTTAGCGTATCCAGCTCGCGCCCACGACGCCTCCCTGTGCTCTGAGCCACAGTTTGAGTGGCAGCACGCCCGAGGCCGTCTCATTTGGCTGACATCCACTGAATCCTCCCTCTGGACATGACGGGAAAATCAATAGCAGCGACAGAAACGGCGTCTGGTCTTCCCTTCCTGTAATCTCCCCTTCCTCCCTCTTTACCTCGCCGCCTCCATTCTTCCACACGGCGTTATCTCAACACGCCCCTCCACCACGCCGCTTCCTCTCTTCCTCCGTCTGTCTTGCCCGTCCTCATCCCCTCTCTGTCTCCCTGCCGTGCAGACCAGTTCCCCAGCCTGCAGAGTAAGATGCGGGTGGTGCTGAGGGTGGAGGTGGAGGCTGTTAAGTTCCTGAAAGAGGAGCCGCACCGCCTGGACGCCCTGCTGAAGCGCTGCAACACCATGACGGATGCGCTCAGCACGCTCCGCAGGTATACATATCAAGCGCTCCTCATTTTCTGGTTAAAGCAGCTCAGCTCGCGTTTTGTCCCCGAAGACGTTTTCATGTGATTTTCTGTTTCTTCTTGTTCGATTCAGAGCTCAGAAACGCAGAGCTGAGACTCTGAAGGTGTTTCTAAACGTCAGCCCGCATGTACACTCAGATATACATGGATTACAGTACACAGAAGGCCGTGCAGAGGAGGAAGCTCCTAGAGCTCACATGACAACAACAGACACTCCGTCTAAATAAAATCTAATTCAGGAGCTTTTCTTTGAGGAGAAATCCAAATATTTGTTTCAGATTTCGGATCGACATTAAAGGTGAAACGGCCAGAAGTTTGAAAGGTTTTAAACAAGAACTAAAATTATTCTGCTGACGTCTGCTCCCAGTTCTAACAGCTAGCATGGCTGCTAGCTGCACAGCTAACTGAGCTAACTAGCTAACAGCAGCTAAAGGGTCCAGTTAGCCGTCCCTCTGCTGATCTGCTGCATGTTTGTTTGACAGTTGGGCACTTCTTACCATCATACCGTTAAACAAACAATAAACACAGAAAAGTGGAAATAATAAGAATAAATTCAGCATAAAACAATGAACAAATGAACATAAGAGCTCTCCCAAACCTCCCACACACGCATGACATTAATGAGAAATAGGATGAAGTCATTCTTCCAGACAGAATAAATAAAAACATCGTTTCAAACAATAATATCAGAAACTGTTAGAGATACTAAACTGAGTCTGAACGATTGAATTTTAGCAGTTTGTTCTGTTGATGTTTCGTTTTGAAAAGACTAAAGAATAAAAGAGATTCATAGATAATAACTCCACCATGACTGGTGCTTTGAGTCCAGCTGGAGACGTTTGTCCTCACGTCTGTCTCCTCGTCTCGCTCCAGCTCTGATGACTGCTGTTCATTTGACAAACAGTCTGTTTTTGTATTTCATCTTGTGTCTCTTGTAGCTTGTAGACTCCTCTCTAACACAGTTTAGGACCTTCATGGTGTCCTGTGTGTATTGTAGTCTTTTGTATCCCTCCTATATGTTCAGACAAGTCACAGAGGGTGTGTGGAAGAGCCCCGAAGACCTCTCCGGCCAATCACAGAAGAGAGTGGACGACACGAGTCGCGGCTCCGACCTGGACATCCTGAACAGTCCTCCCCTCAGCCTCACCGACCTGAGCTCCGGCACCGGCCTGGCTAACTGGATCCCCGCGTCCTCAGGCGACGCGGACGCCTCGGCCCCCGAGCAGGACACCCAGCCTTCCATGACCTTCAGGAACCGGGTCCTCGACGAGCTGCCGAGTCGGCGTCCCGGTGATAAGTCGGTGTCGGCCGAAGTCAGACTGGTAATCAGCTGCAGATTGTGTTTAGCTCTCTGTGTTCGGTCGTACAGCTGCACGACTCTGAACGCGCATCAGTCTCTTTACTGTTATGTCAGGATGAGCCAGATGGCAAATATCCATTTCCATTTGAAATCACATCAGAGACGCTTCGATTCGGTTGGAGTCTGTGAGCAGCAGCAGCAGTCTGTGATGTTACAGAACTCAGTGCATGAATGCGTCTTAGTTACGTTTTTCCTGTCGGACGTTTGCATGTTGCAGCTCGTCATTTGTCTCTATCTGAATATGTGTCAGGCGGCGGAACGGGACTGGGAGGAGAAGCGTGCCAGCTTGACCCAGTTCAGCGCTCAGGACATCAATCGTTTGCTGGAGGAGACCCAGGCCGAGCTGATGAAGGCCATCCCGGACCTGGACTTCGCTGCCAGGCACATCAACAAGCCGGCGGTGCCCCCCAAGCCCCAGATCACCATCCCGATAACCTCCACCACGGCTGCTTCTCCTGCAGCTGGGACCGCCGGGACCACGGCCACCACCACCTCCACCACCGCCCCCAGCGGGGAGCAGCAGCCTGGCAAAGTGCAGCTGGCTGCCCAGAAGCTGAACAGCATGGAGGGCGCCGGTTCTCAGCGAGGCTCGGGTGAGTCGCCCGGTTCTCACCAGTAAACCTGTTCATCCAGAGTCGGTTCAAAGGTTCACGGGTGGTTTAAGTTCTGTGTGCTGTCGTCTGCTTTCAGTGGACCTCAACGTGGCCAGGTATCGCACAGAGAAACCCTCCAAGTCTCCGCCTCCTCCTCCACCTCGCCGAAGCTTCCCGTCAGCACACGGCCTCACCACCAATCGCACCGGAGAGGTCATCGTCACCAACAAGACCCTGAAGGTGAGACACTGCTGCGGCCTGGTTCAGCAGGACACACAGAGGACACACAGAGGACACACAGAGGATGCACACAGAGGACATGAAGGACACACAGAGCACACACAGAACACACAGAGGACACGAAGGACACACAGACCACACAGAGGACACACAGAGGACACACAGAGGACACACACAGAGGACACACAGAGGACACACACAGAGGACACGAAGGACACNTGTAAATAATGCCGTGTTTGCTCGCGGAACGACGGCGGTCTCAAACGCCTCGCCTGCCGGAGCAGCTCTTTGACTGAGGTGAACACACCTCTGAGGTCTCACGCAGAGCGTCCTGCAGCTGGTCCACAGTATCCCAGAAGCCATTGTAGGTCCTGCGTACCTTCAGTCAGGTGAAGACAGGCGGCGTGAAGTCTCTGTCCTGCTCTCACATGTGGAACAGAGGGAGGTTCTGTTGGCTGGAGGCAGCTCGAGGCTCAGAGCGAGCTGCTGGACGTCTCTGAGGAGACGCCTGCTGAGTGGGATTCACGTTCGTCTCTGAACAGTTTGACTTCATCAATGCATCGATTCCATCGAGGTGGGCTGCTCGGCCTTTTGTCATCCAGCCGTGTCGAGTAGTTTCTACTGTCAGGTCTGTGAAATGTGTTAAATACCTGAATTAAACGTGACTTTGGACCTGAATGAGTGTCAACTGTTTGTCTTCCTGCCGTCCACTCAGAAATGTCACCGGTTAGCAGTGATGGAGGAAGTACAGGGACGCTAAAAGCACACCGGAAACGTTACTTCAGTAAAAGTATGTCAGTGTAATGAAGAAAAAGTACTTCAGGTATTGAAAGTCAAAGTACTGCAGTGCAGTAAATGTCCCCTGTGACTGTTGTCCTCTTCGTCTTATTGGGACTCAAAGCAGGTCGACTGTAATAAAGTATCATGAAGGGAACAGACTCAAGTACAAATACTTCAGATGTACAGTACTTGTACTCAGGTACACTCCTCCTCTGTCCTGCTGTAATCTGCTTCCATCTTGTTTTTCCTCTAACATCTGAGTCTGAACTCTGGAGGTTTTCCTGACGTCTTTACTTTCCCTTTAAGATGGACGACGATGGCGAGCTGCCGAAAACTCTGGTGAAGCTGAGGCGGACCCCGTCGGACACGCCGCGCCCCGCCTCCACCCCTCCTGTGATCGCGGCGTCGGCCATTCAGGACGAGGACGACGAGGAGAAGATCATCGCTGAGCTCGAGGTACAAACAGATCGTTCAGCTGGAGCAGGTCGTCGTTGTCGTTGTCGTTGTTGTTGTTGTTGTTGTGTTGCTCATCGTGTGATAACATGTCTCGCTCTCTCACACAACCACCACCATCAAAGGCATTTCAGAGAGCGCCTCTGAAAGGTTCTAATAAGCCCTTCAGCAGTCTGCCAAAGGCCACGCCCACCGCTCCCTGCACCACACAGGTAAACGTCTCTGCCGGCCACACCTGTGGACCGTGCCTGTCCTGCTGCTGCCTGTCCTGCTGCTGACGTCCTTCATCATTCTCCACTTTCCTCAAACCTTTAACCACTAAAACACAGTGTGAGCGTGAAGACGAAGAACTGAGCTGAGCTGTTTCATTTGTCGAAGCGTCGGCTGAAAGTTTCTGTTACAGACGGAGAAAGCTAATTATGCCTTTACACAGTTTGTCCAGCAGAGGGCGCCGATGAGTAGAGGTTTCCACAGTAAAATGCACCTTTTCTTATAACTCTTTAAAAAACTTTAAAGGAATCTGCATCAAGATTTGTGTTTTTTAACAAAAATCCTGATCTTTATCGTTTGTTTTTTCTTTAAACAAATATTGATTTCATGATCAGCCTGTTACAAATATTACAGCTGACGGTAATTAGCACAATAATGATGAGACTGTGTTGAACAGCCGCTCGTCCTCAGATCTGATAAAATGGCTTCATAGCGCCGTATGAAGAGCTCTCTCTCCTCAGTATGTAAACATCACGGCTCAGAGCCGTAAACTGGCCGTACTCCAGTCAGCCCACCAGCTAACGTTAGCATAGCACGTCATAGCCTCGTTAGCTGAGCGGGCCTCTCTGGTCCTGCTGTGGACGCTGTCTTTGCGTCTCAGTGTGGTTTGGCTCTCTCACGCTGAGCTTCTCTTCCTCACCTGTTAACCTCTGCTGACCTCCAGCTCTGAGCTCTGAATTTGATCTTTGTTTGTCAGTCTGTGTCTCGTCCTCTCGGTTAACGTCTTGATGTGCAGTTTAGTCTCTTCCTGCAGACTCTTGATACGTTAAACTGAGTAATCCTGTTTTTGTCTGGCTTATCGCACAACAGCTGCTAGCTGCTAGCTGCTAGCCGTCAAACTGACAGAGCTGCAGGCTGAAATGTTGAATGTGTTTTCTCACATGCAGGTGTTTTAAATTCTCATCCTGCTTTTATCCTCTGAAGGCGTCGCGCTTTGTTTAAAGTAGTTGCCAGCAGTGATTAATGTCAGCAGAGTAAAAGCTTCTAATATTGGTCATTAAAACTATATTTCCCATGGTGCACGCTGTTTACAGATTCCTGAGAGGTTCAGAGGCAGACAGACAAACAGAGGAAAGTGTTAACAGAGCAGAACACAGACAGAAGCAGACAGATCCAAGAGGTTCGAGGCGTGTTTCCCTCTGAGGAGAAAACATCACATTTCAGGAGCTACGTGTGTTTATGTTTATTTTGTATTCTCAGGTGAAAGTTTATCACCTTCCTGGGCTTTTTATTCCAGATTTTAGGAGAAATTTGTTACTTCAGGTTGTTAAAAACGCTCAGGTAGACAGGTGTCAACAACAGGTGGGGGGGGGGGGGGGGGCGGGAGAGAGGAAGCTGCTGCAGCAGCAGGTTTCCTCCACCTTCCTGAGTGTAGTGTTGGGTGTCCACATACTTTTGGCCATGTGGTGTGTTTGCGGTACGTATGTCCGCTGATTTGTGCGTCTGTGACTGTGAATCTGTTTCCTGTCGGCTCCACAGAACAGCAGTAACTCTCCGGGGCCGATGAAGGGCCCGACCGTCGCCGCCAGGCTCAAACACCTCCAGCAAGGCAGCCTGGAGAGGCCCAAAACCCGCAAGCAGAAAGAGGATTTCCCCAAAGTCCAGGGCCAGCAGCAGGTATTCCACTTCTAAGCGCCCGGCTCCGACGCTCCGCCTGCGCCTCCTCTCTGCTGTCGCTCAGAGGAGGCTCCCCCTCCGACTCCTGCGACACACGGGCCCAGCGGACAGTCAGAGAGGACTCAAAGAGCCGGGGAGCTCCTCCACAAACCCTGACTTTCCCGTTCTTGATGTGTTTTGAGTTCCTGGATCTAACCTAGCTTGCTTAGAGATCAAGTTTTTGTCGTGCGAGTTTGTCGATGTTTTGATTTCCTGAGGAAGGTCTTGGTGGTGCTTGTGACTGACTCAACTAGCTTTATTAGAATCTGCTCACACTCATAACCTTCAGCAGTGCCACGGAGTGAGTTCATATCTCAAGGTGGACGTGACGATGTTCCTCCGTGACGCGGACATGTTTCCTCTCATCTCGCTCTGTTCGTCCCGTCATCGCCACGCGCCGCTCGTTCAGGATCGCCGTCCTCTCACCCTCCAGGCGGCCCTGCGGCGGCTGCACAGTGTTTCGGTACGTTGGTGCGGCTGGAAGTGAGCGGCGTGAACGGCCCGCGCTCCGGCCCAAAGGCCAGTCCATTAAGCTAGCTTACTCAGAATTGCCTTTCAGAAGCTCTAATGCTACGATTTATTATGCAAGATGACGAGAGCGAAGCACAAGGTGCAAGGTTACCTGAAAACGAGCTCTGCAGTTCAGTGTGTGCAATAAATGTATTTATAGAAGCAGAGCGGAGAAGAAAAGGAGCTTTGTGGAGGGAGAGCGACTGAGGCAGCAGATTAAAACCAAATGTCAGGAGAAGCTGCGAGGATTTAAAACACAGAAGCAACTTAAACGTGCTGCCAGCATCCGTCCGTCCGTCCGTCCGTCCGTCCGTCCGTCCGTCCGTCCAGTTTGAGTTGGTTCAGTCTCCATCTTTCATGTTTACTTTAAGTGTTTTAAGGGTTCAATTTCTTATAAAAACTGTATTTTTGTGGCTCAAATTACAATTCAGACACAAAATTCTTCAAGTTTTCAAGTGAGAAATTTGAGCCAGCAGGCTGCAGAGGGAAGACGTCTGTCCAATCAGGTTACTTCCTGTCCATCACATGACCCACAAACACAAATCCAAACATGAACTGAGAATCTCAAACAGTGAAAGTGAAATGTTTCAGTCCTGTACGAGTAGAGCTGTTTAAGAAGTTTAGCGACCTGGACTCGCAGCGCGTCCTCTCCACGTCCTCGTGGACACGTCCAGTCGTCCTCATGTTCCCTCTGAGGACACTGTCCGCAGCTCCTTCGTTGAGTTTAACTTCAACAAGCTGCTAAATAAGATGTTGCATGACAGCATCACTCAGGAAAAGAGCCGCTTCGTCCTGCACCTGTGTGAAATAAACCGTCCAATCAGAGCAGAGTATGTAAATGAGGCGGGTTTCAGGCTCACGAGCGAGACGTGTGATCGGGAGGTTAAACTCGGCCGATGACCTCTGAAGCTCCGCTCGTCTTATCGGCGCCCGCAGAGCTGCCTCCGACCTGCCGAGCCGAGCGGCCGCGACCCGTCCTCCGCCACGGCCCCCCCGCTCCCCGCCGCTCCACCCAGAGCTGGAGCAGCTTCAGGAACCCGCTCTGATTAATTCATGAGTTCAGTCATTAAACATGCAGCGCTGCGTTTCTAAGTGTTTCGACTTCATTACTTCCTCTCGCTGCTCATCACAGCAGCCGCGACGCATTTAGAGACTCAGCTCTCAGCTTCAGGTTACGACTGCGCAGCGTCTCTGCCGGTAGCCTCCATTAGCCGCAACAGCAATTAGCACATGGCTAACACGGCTGACCTCCACTTGACACGGAGGTGCCATCTGGGCGAGCGCCTCGAGGATCAGCATTCAGGACCGGCGTCCTGCGCCGGTCTGAGTATCAACTCCACTCCCTCATTGCTTTTTAAAAATTCATCAGCAGAGAGCCCAAAGCAAACGCTCAATAATGTTTTTTAGCATAAATTCCAGTTTTTCCTCAGCAGTCAGATAATGTCATCAAACACAAACACGTATCCTCAGCTCACTCTGGTTCAACGGCTCGTGAGGCGTTCAGGGTCGGTCGGTAAAAAGCCTCTCTTTGGTCGAATGACGCCTCGTGAAGAAGTCGTGGTCGAACTGCAGCCGTCAGTCGCTTCACTCTCACTTTGTTCTTTCATCTCACCTGTTTTCACCTGTTTTCTGCTGTGAAGGATCAGCAGGTGAGGTGTGACGTGACGCTGTCAGACCAATGAGAGCCGCTGAAGCAGTCTGACCACGACACAGTTTCCCGTTTTGTTGACCTGTGCAGGAAGTGGTTTCCTCGCGCCTCACGTCTGAGCGGGATGGAGAAGTCGCTGCTCTGCCGCATTAAATGAGGCGGCGCGCTTCATAATCTCCTGTCAAGGCCGGGCGGTGCAGCCGTCTGCTCGCCGTTTATTTCTGAGAGCAGCGAGAGCCACAGACGTCCCGGCGTCCCCCCGAGGCGGCAGGCGGCACCTCGTCAACACAAAGTCCCTCCTTTCATCGTCCAACCTCAGATTCTTCCTCTGTGTCCGATGAGAGCGCTCAGACGACGTCGAGCGTTTTTCTTCAGGCGTCAGTCGACCGTTAATCCTCGTCAGTCTGCAAACAGTCCATCTTCATCCAACACTCACTTCTCTGTGCTCATCGCCGCCTCGAGCGCCCTTTAGAGGACCGTCGCAGCTCGTTTCTCCACAAACCTGATTCTAAAGGACGATGGAGCGAGGTTCACCTGTCTGTGAGCATGACTGGATGAAGGACATTTGATTATTGATGATTGATTCTGGTTTATTGATGTTTTAGAATCAGGTTTGTCGTTCCTGTTCAGAATTAATTGATCGACCGTTCAAACTGGTTATTGAAGTCAAACGACGACCTGAGCCGTTCGTAAACATCCGGCCCACTGTGACGACTTCCTGCTTCAGTTTTGTCCCTCCAGACTTGCCGTTTGCGCTCATTTCGATAAGGTGTTCATGATCACCTGCACGCCCACTCAGGTGTCCTCAGTGGACCAATGAGAACGATCGCTGCAGACACAACCTGTACACGCCCACTCAGACATGAAAACAGCTGCCAGGTGTTTTTGGATATCATGTTAACATCCAGCCTTCATTAACATGTCCATTAGCGTGTTAGCATCCAGACTCCATTAGCATGTTAGCATCCAGCCTTCATTAACATGTTAGCATCCAGCCTTCATTAACGTGTTAGCATCCAGCCTTCATTAACATGACCATTAGCATGTTAGCATCCAGTCTCCATTAACGTGTTAGCATCCAGCCTTCATTAGCGTGTTAGCATCCAGCCTTCATTAACATGACCATTAGCATGTTAGCATCCAGCCTTCAGTGACATGTCCATTAGCATGTTAGCATCCAGCCTTCTGGCTCTGGTTTGGGCTCCTCCAGCTCTGGACGTACATTCAGCAAACAGCGTCGTTCATCTTCTCGTTTACCTCGATGAGCATTTGGACGGACAAACCGTCAGCGGGCGTCATTCATTCAACAGTCAGTGGGCGTGGGGGGGGAGCGGGGGGGCGGCTCCTTCCCTTTTCTTCTCATCTTTTTTCCTGTTCTCCTCTTCCCTTTCCTCGTCTCCTTTTGTCATTTCCTGTCCTCAATTCCTCTTCTTCTTTTTCTTCTGCGTATCTTTTTTCTTCCTGATGTCCTCTCCTTATCTCATCTTTCCTCTCCTCCTTAAATCTCCTCTCCTTCTGTTCCTTGTATCCTCTCCTTATCTTATCTCCTTGTTTCCTCTGCCCTTTCTCGATTCTCCCCTTCCCTTTTCTCGTCATGTTGCTTCCTCCTCTCCTTGTATCCTCCCCTCTCCTTATTCGTCTCCTTTTCCTCTCCTTTCCTCACCTCCTCTCATTGTTCACTCTTCTCCTATCAGACTCGTCCTTCCTCCTCTCCTCGCTCTGCTCCCTCCCCTCCTGCCAAGTGTGTCGTCCCTCCCTCCCTCCTTCTCCTCCTCCTCCCTGCGTCACACAGTGAGGAAGAGGAGCTGAATGAGGGCAGCATCATTTCTGCCTGTTTGCAGCTCAGCGACAGCCACAGTCTTCCTCCTCTCCTCTTCCTCATCTGCCCACGAGTGCGATGCAGCAAAGCCTGACGTCCCCGCTGGCCAATCAGAAGGCAGCGCGGGGTGTGTGTGAGATGTGAGATTGGACCCAGAGTGTGTGTGCAGGTTCTGATGTGTGTCTTCTTCTCTCCCTCCTCTCGCTGCTTCTGTTCGTCTTCTTCTGGCTCTTGAATCTCTCCGCTCGCCTCCTCGGAGCAGCGCTGAGGTTTCTCTCTGACCGCCGCTTCAGCACAAACGCCGCTCATCCTTCTGGCCAATCACCATCAGTCGGCCGGCGTGTCCCCTCGCTGCTCCCTCTCACATCGTTTTGGTCTCGCTCGCTTTGCTTCTTCATCCTCTGTCTGCCTCTCAGGTCTCTGCTGGACCAAAAGCGTGAGGAGCCGGGTTCTCCCATCGTTCTGGACTCGATCCCATTTTCTCGTTTGCGCTAGAGGTCATCAGCAGGGAGCCAATCAGCATGCCAGCGCAGCAGTAATTAACCAATTAACACGCAGACCCATCGTCCGCATCTCTAACAGCCAAACACAACATGTCTGTCCCCGTTGACACACTGTCATGTGTTCGCTCTGGAGGAGTGACAGCATGAACAGCCCTGAGGTGACGGGGTGAAACGGCGCTTCCTCCTGAAGGGGACGCTCGGGTTTGGACGGCTGAGGGACGAGCCACTGTCTCCGCATTAAACGACACCACGTGTCTCCGTCTTCTCACGCCGTCCTCCGGTGTAGCTGCGTCCGTCTGACTCGTGCCTGGAGGTTTGAGTCTGAGTCGTCCCGTCCCGTCCTCAAACACGTGGACGTTATTGACTTTGACAGGACGAGAGACGGCTGCTGTCTCCGGAGACTTCAGAGTCCACGTGACCAGACCGAGCAGCCGAGGTTTGGACGCTGCTCCGTGGACTCGAGGAGCTCGTTTGTCTCTTTGTCTGTCTTCCCAAATGTCTCCTTCCTCTTCAAAACAAACAAAACGCAGCATTCAGGTCCTGACCTGGACCTCGGTTACCATGGTCACCAGAGTTGACAGGAGACGTGAAAACACACCTGTGATGAAACCGCGTGATGGGCGGAGCCAGGAGAGACGATCCAGGAAGTCTGAGTTTGAAGGTTTGTCAGAGGCGGCGCTGAAGTTGAGCAGGACAGCGTCTGATTGGCCGACTCGCTCGTTGACAGATGACGCCGCCCTGCGTCAGCCAATGAGGGACTTTCCTGTTAAGAGTTCAGCCGCTCTTCTTTAAGTCGAGGTCGCGTCTCAGTTTGATTGACGTGTTTTTCTGCTCGCGCAGACGTCAAACAGCCAATCACAGATCAGCGATCGTGTGAATCTGGGCCGCGGCGTTCAGCACGTCTGTTTTCAGATTTCTGTCCGCACGTCAGACCTGGTCGGAAGCTTCAAACCGAAGAGCTGAGAGCGAAGTATTACTCTGAGACGTTACTCCTGAGCGTGTACTTGTACACGGCAGACCTTCAGCAGCCAGCAGTTCGTACGTTGACCGAATGTATCCGTCGCCTCGGAAACGCCATCAGAGCTCGCACAAACGTAGAAACGCAGTCAGTCTGACGTGAAGCAGTCACAGATATATTGTATGTAGATGAAACGACCATTTAGTTTTTCGCCTTATTGACGTGTAAAAAAGAAAAGTATCATCTATGTTTTATAATCAAGCTTTTTTTGTATTTTTATACTTGAAGAGGATTCATGAGCACGCGACACATTTATCCTGGAAATTATTATTTTTCTGTGTTGAAGATTTTTTATGTTCTCCTGCCAACCATGAACCAAACCCATGACCACGCTCGCCGCCGCCGCCGCCCGCCCGGCCGGCGCCCCAACAGGTTGAAGTCCCACCACGCGTAGACGAAGCACATCCCGCCGTCCGTCCGTCCGTCCGTCCGTCCGTCCAAACGGCGCCGCGCTGTAGATCCTTCCTCTAGTATAACCCACAGACTCACTCTAAACTATCGGTGGTTCCTCGATGAACGTGTGATTGTTCAAACATTTGTGGATGTTGAGAAATGTATATAAACCCAAACAATATATTCCAGAAATGATTTTGTGTGAAATTTTCTAGACGGAGAAATCCTCCGACATGGCATGCACACTGTAAACATTCCTGAAGTCTGCACGCTGCGTCAGCAGAGCTCTCATTCTTTCTCGTCGATGATTCTGTGTGTACCTGTGAGTGTGTGAAGAGTAAACTAAACCTGTACAGGAACATAGGCTTTTGTATGATGTTGAAAATGGCGGTCGGTGTGGAGGACGACCCCGCCGGCGGGCTGAACCCGGCGAGGCGCGCCGTGAGGGTAAGTGTTGTTCGTGAATCGTGAAGAAGAATGAAAATCTACTACAAAGTCAACATAACTAAAGAGCAACTAAAGCCAAACGAGCAGAGCCGCGGCGGCTCCGTGTGGACGCCGAGCTGCTGCTTCGTGAGAAAATCAGCCCGCAGACGGTCGCTGCTTTTGTACGTTCCTGTTGTGTTTTTGTGACAATAAAGGTTTGACCCTCTTATACACGACGGCGTCGGCGTCCTTCTGTCATTGGCCTGAAATCTGTCTCTCATTGATTCATTGATCAGCTCTGCAGCGCGAGGTGACTTTTTTTTCTTTTTTCTTTTTTTTTTTGCCTAAAAGCTGAAAAATCTTTGATTTTCTTGAATGTGAGACGAAGAAATTTAGCAAAGTCACATTTTACGACCAGGATCCAAAAGGTTTTCACATTAAAGTCATCAGAATATTTACTGTTTAACTTCTCTTTGGTTTAAATCATTTCTTCCGTTGAAGAACAAAACATTTTGGTGGTAGACTGAGTATTTTTTCTTTGATAATTAGTCAAACTCACTAAACTGCTGGTAAAAACCTGAAGTTTGGTCCGTCAGAATCAGCTCGTCTCTCCTGCCGTTGAGTAAAAGAAGCTAACAGCAGTTGAAGCTCGTTAGCTGATTAGCTCGTTAGCTGATTAGCTCGTTCAGAGAGAAAAGAGGCTGCTGTGACAGATGAGAGCTGATGTTCCCAGCCTGGTAGCGAGTTAGCGGTTAGCTTAACAGCTACAGCCGTGAAGTCACATGTGGACGAGTCACGTGTCCCTGAGCTGGACGCTTTGTGCTGATTTCAGACTGAGTCTGTGTCCCATCAGTTGACTGATGAGCAGTTGGACCATTGATCTGCATCTGAGAACCTTTGAACTGCTGTGATTCGATGTCATTGATCAGTGATTTAAACGTCGTCTTGACTTGATGAGATCAATGAGACACACCTGTGAACAGAGGGAGGAGGAGGAGGAGTCAGTGAGGTAAAGGAGGAGGAGACTCAGAGTCTAAAGAGGTGAATACATTAAAACAGTCTTTCCAGAAGCGGCTGGATTCCCTGAACCTGTTTGAGGAACAAGGTGCTGCTGATCCTGGACCAGCTGAAGTGGATCTGTGGACGCCCAACAAAGTTCAGGTAAGTCTGTCCTTCAACTCTGAGGCCTCATATTCTGTCATCAACTGATGGAGGGACGTTTGATTTTCACACCGTGACCTCTGAGCTGAACGCTGTAAACCTGTGATGTGTTTACAGAACTTTAGTTTTACAGCAGTTAGCTGAAGCTAAGCTAGCTAGCGTTAGCAGACACCACAGCTGAGTTTCTGCTGTTTGGGTAGATGCTAAAATGCTAATGCTAGCTCCCCCAGCTCCCCCTCCACAGAAGTGTGTTTGGACATCAGGACTCGGTCTGAAGCTGCTCCATCAGTCGTCCGGTTCAGATTTCATTAAAATGGCCTGAAGGTGTTTTTTTAGTCTCATTTACATTCTGACTTTCTACTTTCATCAAAGTACATTTTCACATTTTTACTGGAGTAAAACTTTTTGAAGTAACAGTACTTTTACTGGAGTGTGGTATTGTAGTACTGTTTCCATCTCTGCTTACCTGTACCTGATATTTCAGGTAGAATCCAGCTTGTTTTTTTTAACTGAATCGAGCTCCTCAGAATACTGTGATTAGTTTTGATCCCATGAGGTTTAACAGGAAAACTCACATTGATCATTATTACTAATACTATCAATAACTGTAGTACTGGTCTCTGTGGAGCCTCCTCGTCACTGAAGCTGCTCTGGAGTCCTGAGGTAAACCTGAGTCCAGGTGAGTCAGATGAAGCCTTCAGTGTTTCTTCACGTCCTGCAGCTCTTTCTACGCCCTCACTTTCCCTCGAGACACCTGGAAGTCAAAGTTGTATCAGCTCCGCCCCGCTCACGTCACTCCTCCACTTCCTGCTTCCGCACATCGGAGCGTTCAGGTGTCCTTCACCTGCGTGTGTGAACGACGTCTGTCCAGAAACAGTCGAGCCGCCGCAGTGACCGAAAGCGGAGGACCAATCAGAGCGACGAACCTGCAGCTGAACTTCCGGTCCGCAGGTCTGTAACACCTGAGGTGACGCTTTGTCACGTGCCGCCGCAGACGCACGTTTAACTGTTGAAATGTAGAAACTTGTGCAGACGAATCCGCGCGGTGATGATGATGATGATGATGAAGAGTTGATGGCTGCAGTCATTGGTTCAAACTTCCCAAACTGAGGCTGCGTGTTAAAATGCACACAACGCGCTGAGACGATGATACGGAGGCTCGAGAGGCACAAATGAGTAATATTAAGAGATTTCAAAAAGCTTGTAGAGATTAATTTAATTAGACAATTAATTAAAAGGAACGTGGATTTTTTTTAACACATTTAACAGGTAACAGCTGATCTGTGGAAGACAAATGAGTTCATGTAAAAACTTTTTTAAAAGTTTGAAATTTAAAATGAATCAAGCAGAAATTAAGTTATATCTTCATTTTGAATAAAATAAGGTTATGTGTGTTTAGGTTTATGTATTTTTTTATGTAAAATATATTTTTGTTGTAAATATTCCAGCGTCTCTCTTCTGCTCCTCCCTTCAGCTTCGCTCTTTTCTGTCGTTTTCTTCTTCTGTGTTTTTATTTACAGACTCACCTGTGATTGGACAGCTTTGGTCTCAGTCTTCTGTTTTTCCTCCACAGGTCGAATCTGTCCAGCGGCTCCAGGTTTCCTTTGTCAGACTTTGAGGCTTCGGCGGCATCGCCGTGACGGACGAACAAAAATGGAGGATTTGTTTGATTTTGTGGATGACGGAGAGTCCGGCGGCTCCGAGCCGACAGACGAACTCGTCGTCAGTCTGACTCGTTTCTCTCGTCTCTGCAGTCGACGCTCAGATCGTCTTCACGCGGCGTCGCAGAGCTTCGCGCTGATGGCCGCTCGGCTTCAGGACGAGCTTCCTGACGGCGCGATGGCTCGGTGTCTGTCCGCCGTGTTCGGAGGCCTTCTGGGTGCAGCGTGTGGCGGCGTTTCTGGAGGTGCGTTGGGGACGTTGGGGGCAGTTGGTGCGGTGACGTGGAGCAGGTTCTGTGGTGATGTTAACGCCGTTGGAGCCACCGTGGGATTGGTCGGCAGCGTGTTTGGCGGTGTAGCTGGTGGAGTGTTCGGCGGCGCTGTCGGCAGCGGCGTTGGAGCTGCAGCTGAAGCCGCAGGTCGTCCAGTTCATGGTGCCGTTGGCGACGTAGCCTGGTTCACCATCGGCTTCACAGCCGGCAGCGCCATCGGTGGCACTTTCGGAGGGAAAGTCGGTGCAGCGGGAGGTGCAGTTGGCGGTGCTTTCGGCGCGCTGTACGCCACGAGGTTTGCGGTTCGTTTGGTTGGCGGCGTCGTCGGTTTTTTTTGTGGAACCAAAGACTCAAAAGAAGTGAAGATGAAGTCCGAGAAGGTGAAGCTGATGCAGAAAAGTGGAGATTTTATGGAGGCCATCAAACCGCTGCTGGAGGAGCTGAACACCATCAAGGCCATCAGTGACAAAATGGCCTCCAGCGCCGCCGTGCATGGTTTTCCAGCACAGACCGCCAAGACTCTGGCCTCTGTGACCACGATGGAGGACGCCATCACGGACTCTCAGGGAGCGGCAGACCTGCTGCAGTTTGTTTCCTGCGTTGAAGAAGCAGCGAAACGAAGCGAGAAAACGACCGAAGAGCTGAAGGCGGCGAGAACGAGAGCGGACGAAGTTTTAGCTTCGCTGAGGAAACGCTGAGCGCCAACAGGAAGCCGGGAAAGACGAAACAGGAAGTTCAGTAAAAACAGAAGCTAACGAGAGAAATCTGATGAGATTTAACAGGATGATAAAATGTTCATGGTTTTACTTCAAAGAAGTACTCAGAAGTAATAATACTACAGTCCAGAAATACTCAATGTGTACAAGTAAATACTACAAGTCAAAGTCCTGCATTTAAAATCTGACTTCAGTTAAAGCAGAAAAGCATCAAAATAAACGTTCAGAAAAGTTTCAGAAGTGAAAGTTTTCATTTTGTTGTTTCAGATGAACGCATGAATGTGGATTCATGCGTTCATCTGTTCTGGTAAATGTGAGATGAGGTTCTTTTATTGGCCGTTGTGGTGTTCAGAGCTGTGATTGGATGATTCATGATCAACTGTTCACTGACTTCACCATCCTAGAAAAGAAAAGACCAAATCAAAACCAGTAGAAAATGTTTTATTTGCTGAAATGCAGAAACAGTCGAAGCTCCTCATTCTTTCACTTCAGTATTAAAAATAATTTAAATATATTACAAATCTTTGAGTTGAGACCTACGTGACGAGAGATGAAGAGCAGCCAATAATATTTCAAATCAATTAAAAAATCAGTTTTTAAGAAAACTATCAAAATGATTTCTGAACGTTTTGTCGTCAGTTTATCTGAACGCCGTTAACGACGGGCTCGTTATGGTCTTAACGAGCTCAGAGGACATCCAGCCTCATTAGCGTCGTTAGCGGCTAACATTCACTCTTTAATGATTTCAATCACAGGACGTTTCACCGCCTTCAGGAAGATTTCAGCTGATTTCTGATCTGTGACGACGTCGTGACCTTTCACCTCTGCGTCTCGTTGCCGCGGTGACTGAATCACCTGACCTTTCACCTCTGCGTCTGCCCGTCGTCCTCACAGCGAGATGTCGGAGGACACGTGGAGCTGCTGTCCCTGCTTCCACTTGGCGCTGCGTCGGCTGCCGTCCGTCCGTCTGTACGGCTGATTCCTTAAATCTGAGGACAGACGGACACTCGGGGTCAGATGGTTCAGGTGCAGCATCAGCTGATCTGATCTGAGGCTGACCTGAAGCAGGAGGCGCCAACGTTCACGTAAACTAAACGGCCAAAAGTATGTGGACACCTGAGCACAGTCAGTCTGAGCTTTTCCAGGAAACTTCAGGAATAAAAACAAACCAGAACGTCACCAGATGAAAGCGAGGATGAACTCTTCTGTTGTTTGTCAACAGCTTTCACTGAGAGGGGCGCCATCTCTGATCCGTACTGGTATTGATAACGTATCGATCAATCCACTGGAGGTCGTTTTTGTGTCTGAACAAGCAAACTGAACCGTCCAATCAGAGAGGCTCAGAGAGCTTTGCTGTTTGCTGGTTCAGTGACACTGAATCTGAGACGAGCCGACGTCTCTGGAGGACGCTCGGAGCATAAAGACACTAAACTGCCTCCAAAATAGTCCTTCAAAGACGCATTAAGGATCCGGAATAAGAACGTCTCCGAGCAGGTTTCTGCTGCTGTCAGCTGTTACTAAAGGTGGCGTTAATCTGTCTGCAGGTGAGTTTACAGCTACATTAGAAAACATGTCTCCTGTGTCAGGACAGAGTTTCTGAGCTTCAAAGAAACACTTCCAGAACATTCAAATCACGTTACTGAATAATGGTGTGGATGTGAATATCAGACAGACGAGCAGCTGGAGAGAAAGACGGAGCGTCGAGGGATCTGAGGAAGTCACCTCGTCGATGAAGACGGAGTCGCAGAGCAGACGAGAGGAACGTTTGGCAGAGCGAGCCGTGAAGGGCACAGACTTTAGAGCTGAAGACAGGAGGGACAAACAGAGAGAAGCAAGGACACGTTAAAGTCAGAGAGGCCTCAAAGAGAAGAAGAAGAGGAGGAGGAGGAGGAGGAGCATCATGGAGGAGAAACGTTCAGTGAAATCAGATTAACAGCAGAAAAACACACAGATTGAGGAAAAGGACAGAAAACCTGGAAATGAGTTAGCATCGTTGCTAATTGTGCTAACTGCTCCACCTGTCTCCACTGTCTGTGCTAAGCTAGGCTAACCACGTCCAGACAGCTCCTCTGTGCTTTTAGGCGTCGCTTACCTGTGATGATGTCCTCGATGGCTCCGTCCTTCCCCTCCCTCACCTGAGGAGACACCTGTCTCTTCTTCAGCTCTGCTATCAGCTCCACCTGCGGCACTCTGGACGTCACCTGAAACATCAAAGGCGTCCACGTCAGCGAGACGTTTGCCGGATCGTTCCGCTGTCTCACAGCTCGGATCTCACCTTGAGTAACAGTCAGTTTTATTTACAGACTGGGAGGCCGTGCATCACATGACACACTCTGCTCGCTTCACGGGGTAATAATAACATCGAGCGGGCCGAGAGAAACGAGCAGTCAGACGATCCGACAGGCTGGAAACAAACTGCAGCTTACCTGGCGTGATTTGTTACGGCCTCAGTCGCCTGTGTGTGTGTGTGTGTGTGTGTGTGTGTGTGTGTGTGTTAATACGTCTGTATGAAAAACTTGTGTCTCGTTGGAGACTGTTTCAGTTCAGCTCCTCACTTACAGCCACATTTAGCACATTTAGCTTATTGTGCTAATATCTATGAACTCACACACACACACACACACACACACACAGATGTGTGTTGCTGGGAACAGCTGTTTGTCCACACAGCTGTTTTTATGTTGGACAGAAACGAGCAGATCCTTTAAAACCTGAGAAATGAAAATGTCAGAGCGGTGGAATGTCCGTGCGCATGTGAACGCATCGTTTCACTGCAGGAAGCTGAACCTTACCTTGCTGGCGGTGCCTTCAGGTTTGGGTGGAGCTGACGGAGCCTCACAGTTCAGGACGTGCTGTTTCTTCCTCTGCTCGTTGTCCAGCTCGGCTTGCTGTCAGAGAAAGACATTTCTGTCCATCTGAAGCTCTGATTGGCCTCTCGGTGGAGTGATAACAGGAGCGTTTTCTCACCTTGTACGCTTTGATGAACCGGACAAACACAGGGAAGAACATGGAGGGCGGCGTGGTTTTGGAGTTCTCTCCGAAGTACTGGACAGCAGCGTTGTACACGTCCTGTCAGAGAGGAAAGACAGACCGCAGAGATCAGCGGGAGGTGACGTCTCACAGCGTCTCAGGTGTGTTCTGGGCGCTCAAAGCCGACCTGGGCGGTTCTCCCGTCGGCGCTGAGAGCGCGCAGCAGCTCGGCGTTGCTGCTGAGGAACGTCTGCAGAACGGGGTTGTGCTCCTCTGCAGAGAACTCCCTCCGGGTCACCTCCATGCCTCTGTCCAGAGCCCGCACGTCCTGCAGGACGCTGTCCACAGACACTACGACACAGAGACATTCAGAGGACAGTTCAGGCTGAACGTTCGGATCGTCGCTGAGGTTCTGCTTCAGTTTGCTGATGGTTTCACTTCCTGCAGCTTTCAGTTCATCTGAAGCTGATCTGACGTCTGTTTGTTGGTCTTATCGGTGCTGCAGGACGTCTGAAACTCTACTTTATTACAGAGTTGAATAGTTTTCTGGACTTTTCTTCAGGTTAGTTCTTGGAAAATGAAGTTTTACTTGTAGTTTAGTTGCCGTTTGTTTCTTGTTGGTGATGAAACTCTTACAGAGAAAAAAACATCTGATTAGAAAATTAAAATCTAAAACAGAAGCTAAAAGAAAATACTGTGGTACACTGTGTACAATCACAGTAAAGTGTAGAAACTGTGAAGTGACGGTTGAATACACACACTGAGCTGTAAACTGAGGCAGTGCAGCTGGATAAGTGTGCACAGTACTCGTGTAGGAGTATAAAGTGAAGGTTCCTCGTTCTCTCCTGAACACTAATTAAAAACGTGGGATTAAATCTTCTGTCTTTGCTCCTCGTTAACGTCTGAAACTCATCTGAGGTTTAATTTTCCATCAGCTGAAATAAGCTTCTATTAAAATCATGTTCAGGAGGAACGTTCCTCTCAGACATCAGAAATAAACTCCTCAGCTTCAGCCTTCATATTAAAACATCTCATGCTGTCACTGAATGCACTCGCTGTGATGTCCTCACGTCCTCTGAAGACCTCCAGAACTTTCCGTCCGCCGTCGTTCACTCACCCAGCGCCGCCTTGTCCAGGAAGTGCAGCTCGCTGTAGAAGGCCTGGGCGTCGGGGTACTTCTCCTGGATGATGCTGACGATGAAGTGCAGCAGCGTCTGCCTGCGGTCGGTCGACTTGGTGTCTAACAGCTGAGCGAGACAACAGAAAACCACAGAAGAAGAAGAAGAAGGAGCCGTGAAGGACGAGGCTGAAGGTTTCTGGACGGCAGCAGTGAACACGCTGTTGGACTCTTCACTCACCACGTCTAAACTCTGCAGCCGGAAGCCGTACGCTGACCCTCGCTTGCTGCTGTTCATGTAGTTTCCAAACGCTAAGATGATCTTTACACCAGAAACACAGAAACCAGATCAGCTGGAGTCACTTCACAAACACGAGAAGGAGCGAGAGCGCCGCCCTCGCGGACGTAAGGAGTAAGACGCTGCTGGAGACGTCCTCCGCCGCTGGAGTCCACCTGGACCTCCGATCCAGACCACGACCACAGACCTGCTCCTGCACGTCATTCAGGTCTTTGTGGACCATCATGGACTCCAGGTGGACTTTTAAAACAGACTCCATTAAAAGTGGAGCCATTTGTCAGAGGAGAAGAAAAAACCTCCTGAACTAAAGTTTCTCATTTAAAGGACGAACTTTTTTCTTTTCTGTCTGAAACTGAAAATGAAATCTGAAAATAAAAAAGTTTTTC
>JBBMOE010000047.1:4417867-4514953 GCA_037975065.1 Chaetodon trifasciatus | reverse complement strand
GGTTTCTTTTTTCTACGACCTGGAGGAAGAAAAAAGTTCCATTATTCCACAAACAGACGTTCAAGTTGGTCTTTTTCTTGTTTGTTCAGCTTTAATATTAAGATGAAACTTAAGTGTTTAATTTAAAAAGCGTCCTGCTCTCACTGTGGACTCACCTGAGCTCCCATCAGCCACGCCCCCTGACTGCTGGGTCGTACCACCTCCAGGAGGCTGCAGGGGTGGAGGAGGAGGAGGAGGTGGAGGAGGAGGAGTTCCAGTTGAGCCTGGAGGTGGTGGAGGAGGAGGAGGAGGAGGAGGTGGAGGAGGAGCCTGCACTGTCGCTGATGGCAGAGGAGCTTCGGAGGGAGGAGGGTCTGAGGAGGAGGGAGCGGCCTCCTGGTCTCTACCTGAATCTGGTTCGTCGTTACCTGCAGTCAGGATCAACAGCTCTGTTTAACCTTTGACCTCTGAGGTTAGAAGAAGCACACAATGAGCTGATTCAGCTCTAATCAAGAGAACGTCGTTAAGACGCTTCCAAAGGGTTTCGCTTCACCTTTGATTCTCTGTTTGCTGAACACATTAAATGTTTTGACTGTTCTGAAATCTGCTCCACGAGCACGTCGTCGCTTGTTCCCATCTTTTATTCTGGAGAAGTTTTTACTCTCGCGGCTGCAGAATGTGAATAATCGGCTTTTCATTTCTGTGGAGCAGCTGACTCCCAAAATAAAGAGCAGGGAAACGCTCATTACTTTTTCATGGACTTTAATGTGACTGCTGCGTCTCTGGTGTGAGAGAAGAAAGTGAATTCATCATGATTCATGCAGGCAGCTGTGAGAGGAGGAGGAGGAGGAGGAGGAGGAGGAGGAGGAGGAGGCGCTCGGCTTCAGGTCACAGCTGGTCTCCTGTGAGAGCAGCCTGACCGGACGCCCTCAGCTGATCACAGTTCAGAGCTTCTACATGTTTCTCATCACTTCTCTCACCTGTCTGTGTCACGCGCTGGATGACAGGGACCACCTGGACGTCCAGGTGTCCGGAGGAGGAGCGCTCCACGCGGACCAGGCCCTGCTCCACCAGATCCTGGACTTTGGCCTCCAGCTCCTTCAGGGCCTGCGTGGACCGGTCCTTGTCTCGCTCTCTCTCTCTCTCCCTCTCCAGCTCCAGCTCTCTCTCTCGTTCTCGCTGCTGGAGGAGACTCACCTGAGAGCAAGACTCACGAAGACTCTCCTGCAAAGACGACGCGGCAGGACACGTCAGCGAATCCGCGAGCGTGAAGGACATCACAGGACAGAGACTGCACAGAAAGACACCGTGTGGCCAAAAGTATGTGGACACCTGGACATTAATTAACCTAAGGACAAACAGCGTCCTCATCGTGTCTGATGCGTCGAGAAGACAATAATCACTTGATTTGTTAAAATCTCTTGTTAATCTTTGTCCAGAATGAGGAGATCATTGATGGACAAATGTCCATGGATGGGATAAGACAGGGTTTTATAATGGAAACACAGAGCGTCCATCTCTGTCCACTGCTACGGCGAGCGTGGTGGGTCAAAGCATGAAGCATACAGAGGAGGGCGTTCACTCTACCTTCAGGAGCTCCACTTCTTTGGTGGTCTGAATGAGCTTCTTCTCCAAATCGGACACTTTGTCCATCGCCTCCCTCTCGCTGTCCTGAAGCCTGGTGCTCAGCTGGGACATTTGCACAGTCATGGTCTTTATGTGTGAGCGGTCATGGATCACATTGTGCGTGCGTGTGTGTGCAGCTGACGGCGTCTACCTGCGTGTTGAGCTCCTGCAGCTCCTCCATGTGCTCCAGCAGAGCGTTCTTGGTCTCGGCGTCCTCCAGCAGAGCGGCCACATCGAACACGTTGTCCAGATAGGCCTGAATCTGCACCAGCAGCCTGTCGCTCTCTGTGAACTTCAGCTTCTGCACAGACAGAGGACGTCCAACACATGATCACCAGCCGGACTAATGATCTTAACCTAGGGCGCCGCGTGAGCGTGGGGTCAAAGGTCAAACCCACCTCCAGGTAGTCGTCCAGCCCGTGACGAGTGAACTCGTACTGCAGGTGGACCCTGAAGTTCATGTTCTCCACTGAGTGGACCACAATGTTGATGAACTGCATACAGGCCACCTGGTGGACAGACGGAGTAAATACAGGTGAGATCACTGTGGCAGCTGCTTCTACGCCCAACTAAAAACACTAAAAACAAAAACAATCATCACATCAGTGTTTCATTGTATTTTTAACATGTTCATCTTCACAAACACTGAAAAGGTGTTCTGCAGTCGGTCAACTTCATACAAAAAGCAAAATGTGCTTTTAATGTTTTTAACTTCACTTCTTCAGTGGAAAAACTCTGCTGGACTCATGATGGACTTTAGTCCACGTGTTCTTCCTTAATCATGGTGCCTACGTTACCCACAATGCAACTGAAGCACAGACAGCTGGACTGGAGGTTTGTGTGTGTGCTGCTAGCAGCAGCTAACGTAGAGTCCAGCATTACTGACGTCTCACCATGAAGTCGATGTTGCTGTCTTCTTTGCAGAAATACTCCATCAGCCTCTCAAATCGACTTTTCTCTGCACACACCTGGAAAACACCAAAGCAGTGAGGATTCAAACTGACCTGTGCTTCCTGATTAACTGTTGATGATAAATCCAGATAAATAAACTCTGCATTATGTCCCTCCGTATGTACACACATGGGGGCAGTGTGTCCACACAGACGTGGACTAAAACAGCTTCACTCTGATTCTTCTGTCTGTCTCGACTCGTCTGCACAGAAGTCACACAGTGTGGAAACGGTCTGACGTAATGAGACAGAGGAGGTTAACATGGCTGCTGTTTGAGGAGAACCTGCAGGTTCAGGTCAGGGACGGACGGACGGACGGACGGACAATACAAGCCATGATACAAGACAATAAAAAGAACTGAATAAGAACAAATAAACAGGAATAAAAACTGTAAATCAAACATTTCTGAAGTTTTAAGATTGAACAGAAGTCAGAGACGAGACAAATGACCAGCAGGCGTCCGTCCACAGAGAGGACACTGACCAGGCCGACAGACCAGAAACACACTCAGGACCACGGCTGTTTGAAAGAGAGCAATGAAATGATTACATCTATCTGAAATCTGACAGGAAGTCGGTGTGCGGAGGCAGCCATCGCGCACCGACTGCAGGCGGTGGAGGAAGTCAGATAAAAGCAGGGACAGCTTTATGAAGATCAGAGAGACATGAGCCTGAGCCGGAGGACACGCGACTGATCGACCTGATCGTCAGAGCAGACCGTTCACAGTCGGATCAAATGAAACAAACAAGACGAAGACCCTGATACTGAAGCTGCTTTCCACCTGCGACACATCTTCCATGAAAAAGGCCTTCAAAATAAAAGCCACACGGTGGATCACACCTGGCACCTTACATGTGAGAGAATGAAACTAAAGGACGAACTGTGATTTTACATCAGACAAAACCAGAGTTCATGTTCACTGAAGTCTATTTGTTTCTGCCTCTGAAGAAATCCAGCTTGAGAGACACTGAAGTGCTGCCGTCGAGCGTGTTGCAGGGCAGCGTTGGCCTAATTATAGAGCGTCCAGGTTCAGGTTTAGTCTCTGGTCTGTCTGCGCCGCTGCAGCCGCAGGAGGAGATCTGTTGGCAACAGTTGCTGCTTTCTCAGGCAAAGATGTGAGGAGGCCAAGGAGAGGTCAGAGGCAGCTCCACAAGTGCTTCACATATTCACGCCTCCTCAGGCAGTTCGGTCTGGCAGCGGGACAGCTGGCAGAGCAGCTGAGGTGGGGGGGCAGGTGGGCCCGGGCGTCCCCTTAACCTGCTCTCCAACATTAAAGGGCGCCTGGTATGTGGGTGCTGTGACACTGATCTGCCTTCTATGTTAAGCCTCAGAGCAGTTTCCAACAACATGTGAGTCATCGTGCTGCAGCCGGTGAACACATGGAGGTCGTCCTGGAACCAACACGAGGGTGGAGCAGAGCTTTAAGGATGACGGGCGGAAGGTGAGAGTGAACCCTTCATTTTCTGACACTAAACTGAGCTTTCAGTCAAATCTCTGAAGTTTGAAGCATCAATTGATCCTTTATCAAGGTTTTCTGGTAAAGACTGAAATATGTCGTCTTTCTTTAATTCAGTTGGTTTGGATCAAAATTTTGCCAATTTGACAGGTTTATTTGAAAGTCCGCAGCAGTTATGTGATGGTTTGGCCACTTGGGGGCAGCAGAAACAAGTTGTGAGCACGACACTGACGTCACATTTTAAGGTGACCTGCTGAACTCGTTAGCTGACAGTTTATTTCCACATCAGCAGCCACAGAACAACACCATGATTCATGTCGTGTCTGTCACCTGATCCAGTCTTCTGTCTCTTTTAGCTCAGTGTTTGGTCTCCTCCAGCTCCTGAGGGACATACCTGCTCTTTAGCTGCTAAATGTCTGTCTCTGACGGCGTCTGCTGCTCAGCTTCACACTGAAACTCAGTATCATAGAGCCCCTTACATTAAAAAAATATACATACTGAGCTTAATTCCTTGTAAGTGTGATTTAAAACAGCTGCTTGTGACTGGTTGGACGAGCAGGACAAACACTGCATCCAGAGTCTCATCACGCGTCGCTCTGATGTGGACGGACGTGTCTGAATGTAGTTTAGTAAAAGTCTAAAAACCTCTTTGAAGTGGTCGAAGGCGGAGAGGATGATGTCGTGGCCTCCTCTCACCAAACACACGGCCGCCAGCAGCTCCAGCACCAGAGCTTTGGTCCTGAGGAGCACAAAGTCCACCTTCAGTCAGACGCTAACGCTGCCCGACGCTCGCCGTGACATCACGACGGCGGCGGTCCTTACCTCGGGTTTCTGTTGTTCAGGCTGAGAGTGATCTCGTTGACGCAGCACGGATGCTTCATCACCAGGTTGAACCCGGACTGACAACACACACACACACACACACACACACACACACACACACACACACACACACTTGTCTTAATCAATCTTAGCTTTATTAAGAAAATAAACACCTGAATTAGTTTCTCAGTCTTTACTTGGAAAGTCCATTTTCTGTTTTAGCTTCCAATAATTGTCGTTTAAAAGTCTGAATTTTCCTTTTTGCTCCAAACTTTTTGTCCTTTTCTGTGTTTTCTGGCAGCAATGGGCTTCCGTAGAATGAAATACCTGATAGTTCATGATGGCTCGTAAACACATGATGCACAGGTGAACGTCGTCCGTCGGACTCACGACGCGAGAGCTCCTCAGAGCTTTCCTGTTGGACACACTGTCTGTCAGCTGACTGATTGTTCTGGGACAACATGACACACATAATCAATATAATCATAATCAATACATGAGTCATCGTTTCACAGAGCAGACAAACAGGAAGCTCCCACCTACTGACAGGTTAGAGGGACATGTCACACATTCACACTTAAACAGCTCATACACACACACACACTGATGACAGGAATGCAGATCAGATGTCTAAGAATGTGTGTGTGTGCGTGTGCGTGTGTGTGTGTGTGTGTGTGTGTGTGTGAGACCTCTTAGATCCAACAGAGGGAACTCTTAATGCTTTAACAGCTATGTGTTAGACAACAGCGAGCTTCAGTCTGTGTTCGTCTCCTTCCTCTGTCCCATCCAACACCTCTGGGATGAGCTGGACTGTGAGCCAGACCTGATGTCCACCATCAGGACTGGCTCACAGACACAGGAAAGCATCCAGCGGTCCGTACCTGACCGTGAAGGTCTTACTGGCCTTGGAGGCGCTGTGAGAAGGCGAGTTGCTGGCACTTCTGCTCAGATCCTCCGCTGACTTGTCCACAGTCTTGTTTTTGTCCGTGGGCAGCGTGCCGTTGTCCAGAGTGTCCACATCGTGCCTGTGAGTCACAGGTTCATTCATGAGACTGCTGATAGTGACGGGAAGCGGCCGTGTGACGGAGATAAGACGCACATAGTTTAGACATGACTGTTCCAGGAATGAGAGAAGGAGTCTGAAGCTGATACGTACGTGACAGCGCTGTGAGCGAACGACAGATAATCCACAAGAACATCTAAGCCCTGGTTCTCCTCGCTCAGGAACTCCTGAGCCCAGCTGCAACGAGAAAAGACACTTCAGCAGGAAACCTCACAGCACTGACGTCCAAACATTTGAAAAGACAAACTAAAGCGAGGACATGTGGAACAAAGATCACATGCTCTGGTCTCAACATCACCTCAACATCTGACCTCACAGCTCACGCTCAGCTTCACGTTCTTTAATGTGTCAAAACTGATGCTGTTATTTACTCACATGCA
This sequence comes from Chaetodon trifasciatus, assembly GCA_037975065.1. Lineage (NCBI taxonomy): Eukaryota > Metazoa > Chordata > Actinopteri > Chaetodontiformes > Chaetodontidae > Chaetodon > Chaetodon trifasciatus. Next base: position 4,508,676 of record JBBMOE010000047.1, on the reverse strand, counting down.
GATAAATATCTTCATAATCAGAGCTTCCATCAGAGCCTCCGTCAGAGCCTCCATCAGAGCCTCCGTCAGAGCCTCCGTCAGAGGCTCCGTCAGAGGCACCGTCAGAGCCTCCATCAGAGGCTCCGTCAGAGGCTCCGTCAGAGCCTCCATCAGAGGCTCCATCAGAGCCTCCATCAGAGCCTCCGTCAGAGGCTCCATCAGAGGTTCCGTCAGAGCCTCCATCAGAGCCTCCATCAGAGCCTCCATCAGAGGCTCCAGTGCTTCAGTTAAACTACAGATTTGTGAATACTCACGATCTTTCCTTCAACGACGATTTGAAGACTCACCCGATATGATTGGTCCTCAGGGAAATCTCCAGCTCTCTGAGGACCTGAGTGGACTCCTGGACTCGTCTCTTAAACTGGCAGAAGACGTGAAGGAAGGTTAGACGACCAGTTTGTGTTTAATTACTCAGAAAATGTAAAGAGAGACGAAGCGGTTTGGTTACTGATCTGTGGTGACGACACGACGGTAAAAAGAAAAACTTTTCAAATGATTTTTCAGGCCAAACTGTAAACTGAGATGTTTATTATTAATAAAAATGATTTATTTATCTTCTTTATCTATCTTTATCTTGTTATGATTATTCACCTTTCGACTGACTCCGCCATGATCCAGATAACTCTTCAGCTTCTCCAAATAAGCAGATGGTGGATTCTTCACTTGAAACCTCTCCTGAAGACACACACACACACACACACACACACACACAAAACGTGTCATAAACCGTCTTATTTCCTCACGATGCCGGCGAGTCGGTGGATCACACGGTGAACCCACCTGGTCACAGATCAGGTCCCACTTCTTCTCGTTGTCGTACTGGCTGAGGATCTTCACCTTGTCTGGAGGAAGATTCATCGTGTTCTGCGAACAGACGGAAAGACAAACTGGAGACTCTGACGTCTGAGAGAAAAGAGTCTCATGGAGGATGAAAACCTGCCGTGGACAGACCATAACTGACATTCTGTGTGAGGTCGTTCTTTAGCATCTTTAGCATCTTTAGCACTAAACACCCCAACCAGCAGCTGTTAATAGTGGCTGTCCACAAGCTGTGGAAACGTCCAGGGACGGGGACTGACCGGCATCATTTCCACGAGACGATTACAGCGATTACACTTGAGGTGGAAGCTGCGGCAGTTTGGATTTCTTGGTGTTTGTACTTTACAAGAACAAACTCAGTGAGACTGTTATGATGTCTGACAGCACGACGCTGCTCTGCGAGGCACAGTGTGGATCGAGTCCAAACTAACCAGATCCACTTCTGGGACACGTCACCACCATGGAGCCGTCCTCAATAATGCATGGCTCCAGTGTGAAAGATTTCATTGTCAGTCAGGGACATGACGGTCCTCTCTGAGTCACTGTGTCTCTGTTTCTGTGTCATGGACGCATCACGGGTCAGAGGTGTGTCTGCGTCTGTTGTCATGACACAAGAACGGGTGTCACTCCTCACCTGCACATGAACACAGGTGAGGAGCACAGAGTGAACTGCTTCATGTCTGAATGCAGAGTCACACTTTGATCTGAGAAACACACTTTGATAAGAACCAATCAGGCTGAACTCTTCCGGTCAGCTGACGTGGTCAACACACACACTCACACAGGTGAAAGTGGCCGACCCACTCAAGGACGACACGTGGTCGGCTTCCTCCTCCCTTTGTTTAAATGCTCCTCGTGTCTGATCTGGTCCTCCTCTCTGTCCGTCCCCACACCTCCTGCTCTCGTCTCCGCTGCTGAAACTGAGAAAAGCGTCCGACAGGAGGCGTCAGGAGGCGTCAGGAGGCGTCAGCAGCAACTCTGTGGTCTGTGGAGGAATGTCCAGCAGTGGTTACTTCGAGCTGATTGGCTGCATGCTTCACCTCCAGGCCTCAGATAAGCTCCGGCTCAACCTCACACACAGTTTTCTCCTTTTGTTACACGAAATTCTTTGAGTATCTGTGGCTTTACTATGATAGTTTTCAATCACTGCACTGTTTTTGGACACACACAGATACTCATTTCATTCATTCCTGAGGTGAAAGATCTGCACATGGGAAGCTACTGTGCAGCAGACCAGGGCTGGGATGGAGACAGTGGATTGGTGCTCGGTGATAGGCTGAGTGGGGGCCTCATACCTGCGTGAACATGTCAGCATTGAGCGTCTGTTGGGCTGGAAGTGGCCGGTTGGAGGGCTGTAACACGCCGGCCGGCCCTGGTGTGGACATCATGTGTGCCAGTTTTAAAAAGCACAGCCGATCGATGGGCTGTGAGGATGTGATGAATCAGGCCTGATGAGCAGAGCTGCTGGATCAATACGTGCTGGTTATATTTGACCTGATGGATCTATTAGACGGCATAAAGTCGCTTCACTCCTTTCAGTCAGTCCTGGTTGATCTGGGGACACCTGGACTTTCTGTTGAGAACAGGAAGTGTGTTTTAACTCTGCAGGTCACAGAACAACAAATCATTGTGTCAGTCCGGTGAAAACTGGACTTCTTCCATCTTCTGATTCAGTCTGAGTTTGGTCAGCAGGACACGGTGAAGGAGTCTGTCTCCTCCCTGAGGAGCTGGAGTCATGCAGCCTGCAGCTCCTCATCCATCAGCTCACTGTGGCTCCTTCCTGTTCCATCACTTCCTGACTTATTTCAAACTGAACCGCGGTCAGAAAATACTGAACGACAGCAGTCAGAGCAAAGCTGACGGACAAACGCGCTGCACTTCCTGTGAATGCTTCAGAATAAAAGTCATCTCGTGTTTCACCGGTGAAATGCTTTTAATGTGAAGCTGCAGCAGCAGGAAATGTTTGGTTTGCATCAGCAGTAACTATACTTCTATAATACTGCATTTTTCTGTGAAGTCACCACAGACACTCAGTTCATAATACTGCAGATATATAAATACTGCAGTACTTCCATCAGTGGGCCACAGGCTCACTTAACAGGTGAGAGAAGCACAGAGAAAAAACAGAAAAGTCTGAAGTGAAACACCTGAAAGTGTTTGAACAGACAGAACATGTGCATGACTGAACAGGTGAGAGACACCAAGTGCAGCAGACACCTGAACTGAGACACATGCTCTGCATACATGTCCAAAGAATGCTCCGAAGACATGACAAACACTGACCAAAGGTGACATCTCAGCACTCACAATGCATGATGGGAAAATGTTTTGTCATTTGAATGACGCTTCGTGTTCCTCCTCATGGCATGCAAGCAGGAAATTTGCATGAAGGCAACACAAACAAGGACGGAGGAGAGAGAACGAGTCACACGAGGAGCGAGTGCCTAAAGGAGGAGCTGCTTCAGGGACGTGGACGTGGTTTGGGTTGGAAAAGTCTAGATTGCGGTCATGTGGCACAGCCCTCTGACCAACGTCTGCATGTCAAAACACACATTTAAACAGTAACTAAGAGCTCACTGATCACAGCGAAGCATTGCTTTCTGGTGGAAGTAACCAAAAAAGGATTTCGTTACTGTTTAATGAAGTAACAAGAAACATTAATTTCTCAGTAACAGACTGTAGAAAAGAGAACGCGGCTTCAGTTTCCTGCAGGTACAAAGCACCTGGCGAAGAGGACTGCACGTCAGGGTGGATGAAGGCGCTCTGTGGCGAAGGCGTCGGCAGGAAGTCGTCTTTGTAATGTAAAACACAAGCTGTGAGTCCTCCAGGTTGAAATATGAATGAGCTGAATTTCATCTGTGGCTCGCTGGTGTCGTCTCAGACACGGCGGCGTGTTCGCTGTGAAAGCATGTGGCCGCTCGTCACGCTCGCGCTCTCCATGACAGCCTGCACAGTAATTGCCTCAGTGTTTTCCAGGCTTACAAATCCTCTAAATGTGCTCCAAGTGTGCTGATGTAAGTGGCATTAAAAAGTAAAATGAGTGACCTTTACACCTGCCTCGTGTGTGCGCTGAGTGTCTGAGCAGCAAGCAGATTGAGGTTAATTTCAACCACAGAACGAATGTGGTGCATCTGTAATCCATGTAAAACAAGCCTGGAAACAGCTGTGGATCCACGAACATGAAGACGAGCACAATGAGCTGAATTCAGCAGATGGAAGTGGGACGTTTCTGTCTCTGGACGATGAATGTTGATGAATCCCTGAGTTCCTAAACGTGCTGACTCTCCCAAAAAGACAGATCAATGGATTTATCGTGTTCACAGAAACGAGCTGCGTTTGCAGCAGTGGCTGAATAATTACTGCCAAATCTGTGTCCTCGCTGTCCTCTCCTACACAAACAAGGCTGCTGTACCGTGTGTAATCTGACTCCACTGCATCGCAGGTAATCGCATAAAAACACACAGAATTCACAGGATCAATACATTTGACAGAAATGCCTTGAAATTTCTCCCCGTTGCTAAAAGTGTCAGATACTTAGAGATGAAGAGTGAGTGAGACAAGTCAACATCACCTTATTTACAGGAAGTAAATGCACTGTATGGACAAAAGTATTGGGACACCTGGACACAGAATCCGAGCAGGTGCTTTCCTGTTGGCTCTGCACACGTGCAGTTTATGAAAATGAGTTATCGATTCAGGTCTGAACACACCAAAACTGCCACACAGCCCAGTGCTGCTGCTGGAGGTGCTGCATGGGGTACAGGTGAGGGGAAGCTGGGAAACCCATCTCTTCATGCACCTGGGGTGTCCACATACATGTGGCCATGCAGTGTATACGAGACATTTATCCCCTGGTGTAAAAGTAATTCTGCTGTATCATCAGACAGCGTCAGTCATATTGTGCTGACAAACAAACTATTAAATACATCAACTTCTTCCCAACGCCGTCTTTTGTCTCCGTCTGTAAACAGAGTACACAAATCCACAGATGTGCATTTAGGATTCCACCCACAGCTGCGTTCCCTGCTGGGAAATATGCAAAGTGTTATGTAAAACCTTGAGGAAAAAGTGCTCCATGTAAATTCAGATGTGACTGAAGCGTTTGAGCGCACGCTGCGCTGAGCGCATTTCTGCTGCTTTGATATCGATTCTTTCAGTCTGAAAACACTGCAGTGGCTTTTTAAAACGAGCACAGCGTCGATAAAAGCAGCTCGCAAACCCGCCGGCTGCTTGTACCATGACCAAACACTGAGCCTGCACACACACACACACACACACACACACACACAGAGCAGCTCTCTGCCATTAGCCTCCAGATCCACACCAGTCTGACACTTTGTGCCTCCGTTCCCTTTGAGCTCCTGCAGGATCAGACCGGTGACAGTCTGCAGAATCCCTCACTGCTGCCTTCACACTCAGCCAGCTGGTTTGCATGCAGACGGAGCATCTTCTCCACCCAGCACGGGAGATGTGCTATGCAGACTCAGCAGAAGATGGGGGCTGGATGAGGAGAGGGGTTGAGTTGGTGGGATACAATGGTGATGGAGCAGAAATCCTGCTGTTAACAGCCGGGGACTGTGTGCAGGGCAGGGCGGCGGAGGTGAAGGGGTTTCAGATGCAGTCAAACTGCTGCAGAGTGACGCCTGTGTGTTTGCACATGTACAAACACACACGTCTCGTCCTCAGGAAGAACAGCCTGCAGCGGCTGGCACGCTAACAGCACGCTGACAGCACAGTGAGCCATCGCAGTGGTCATCACTGAGTTTACCCTGTGCAGTACAGACATCAGGAGACTGGAGAAAAGGCATCACCTTCAGATTAGGTGAGATATCGGACACAGCTCCATTTATGGAAAGAAATAAAAGAAATGGCAAATATAAAACGGTTCATGACTTATTCAATGTGAGCTTTACGACTGATGGAGGGTTAACAACATCTGAATGTGATTTCTGTCCCATGAGAGCTTTTCTTAGGCCACAACGTCTGACTTTCTGCAAATATAATTTATCCATTAAATGAAAAATTCATTGTGGAAAAAAGTACATTCCCTTCTCTAAGCTGCTTTTAAACTGTGACATCATCCTCATCACCTGATCTAACGAGCTGGTCTTTGGTGCTCGTATCCATCCAGCAAATATGACAGTTGATGGAAGGACACAACATTTATCAGGGCTCCTGCTGACTAGCATTCCCCCTCAGGAGGCTGTTTCTGTAAACACGCTCGCTGACAACATGTTTCATGCTATCACAGCGCAGATCAACATGACGTCACACTGATGAGGCTCACAGGTGACCAAAGGAATGAAGCTCCGGTCACATATTGAACATAGCTGCATTCTCAGACTCCCATGTGTCACCACGGAGGCATGAGTTCACTGCTCGTGTTGTTGTAAACACGAGATAACTATCAGCTCCGTGAAGGAAGTAATGAAGAGAAAATCAAGTTATGGCTGAGGAACGCCGGCCATCGTGGCTTTGAGTCATTGGGAACGACAGCCAATGAGAAATCTAATATATCAAGATTCTCTTTTCTGAAGACGCAGCTGAAGAAAACAGGCTCCAGTTACACAACGTGGCCAAAAGTATGCGGACACCTCAACAACACACCCATATGTGATTGTTGGACATCTTGTTCCCGAACCAGCAGCATTAATCTGCTGCAGTAACAGCCTCCACTCCACAGACGCTGAGCCTGCAGCAGGATGTGATTCAGACACGAGCATCAGTGAGACGAGCCTGTCCGGGAACGAGGGGGACAAAGTGCTCCACAACGTGCCTCATTCACACACACCCTCACACACTGATAGTGGAGGACACTTCAAAATGATCCAAGTACAGAATCCTTCACATTAAAGGTGCTCGTAGCGTACATGTCTGTCTCATGCAGGAGGACGTACTAGTCCACTGATCTACAGGTGGCTGCAATGTGACAAGAAACAAAGCAATGAGCCAACAAAGACAGAGAAGAAGAAGCTGGAAGCACGTGGACGTGAACAACGCAGGTTTCAAGCAAAGTTTGCTAGACCTCCAGGACACACAGTGTGGTTTGGTGAGTAACTCTGACGCTAAGCCTACAGTTTGTCACTGTGCCTTTGAGTATTACACACAACATCATCAAGGATGTGGGATCATCCTGCCAACAGCGGCGTACATCAGAAAATGTTTGTTCAATAAGGTCTGACGTGAAGTCAGTGCTCCAGGTCTCCCAAAGGTGCTGGATGGGGTTGAGGTCGGGGCTCTGTGCAGCGTTAGTCTGCAGGTACGCCATCGTGTCGAAACAGGAGAGGAACAAACCCAAAGAACCGCTGTCTGAAATATCACTGCCTGCTGTGGCATTAAGGTTTCCCCTGAAAGTGTCCAAAGTACGTGTCCACATACTTTTGGCCACTTGTAACTCTTTGTAATGCTTCTCTGAAAGGTAATCTAATAAAAAACTGAATATTTCAAGTGAACTTTGAAGCTGCGATGATGAAGAAGTTCAGATTCACATTTATCAAACTGTAAACAGATCTGCCCCCCCCCCCCCACCCCCCCAGCTCTTCCTCCAGCAGACCATGCAGTGAACCTAATGCTGCAGTAAGCTCCAGCATAAAGGACCTCTTATGTATCTTTCCACAGAGGCTTTGTGTACCAGGTACAGCGATAAGCTTGTGCACATTTCCAACATATTCTGAATTCTTTGTTTCTGTCTGCTGCTCGCCTTGTGTGTCAAAGTTGACATGCAGGCTGACCTGCTGCATCACTCACCAGCACGGCGCTGAAGCGCTGCTCCAGCTCTTCTTCAGGTGGCATCGGGAGCTTCACCCCCGCCGTTTGAGGGGCCGACGCCGCCTTGCCCTCCTTCCCCGGGGGGGCCTCCATGCTTCCTGCTGCATTTCCCATGAGTGTATATCCAACAGATGAACAAAATTCACATACAAAAAAAAACTGCTCACAAAAATCTGCTTCTGCTCAGATCAGCAGTGAAAGGTCAGTCTCTTTATTTGCGTCTAGCTCTTCAGAGTTAAGTCTGCAGCTCTGAGAGGCGCTGCCCTGTGACCCTCCGTTATTTCCATGATCCTCGGCTGTGGATTCACGCTGAAGTGGCGCTCACGACTCGTCCACGTTCTGAACCAAGGAGAAAGCAGGGGGATGAAATCCACCCCTGCCTCTGAATGAGATCCTGATGCATTATGAAACCCTAGACAGAGGGAAGGGGATATCCTGAGAGTGACAGAGTGACAGCTGAACGAGTGAAAGAGGCGAGGGGAGGAGCTCAGAGGCTGGAGCTCGGCGAGCGGGACGAGCTGCAACAAGAGGGAAAATTAAAGAGGAGAGGATGGTTTCACTTCTGCACTTGTGGGGGTCCACCTGTGCAGAGGAAACTCTGGAGGAAACTACTCTGAAAGCTGCTCAGGTAAGTCTGAGGAAGGCCTCCATCTGCTGTTGGATGCTGGGAGTCTCTGGGCCTGTGATCTCCACATCCAGAGGAAAGAGAAGGACAGAAGGCAGAGATCCAGCAGGCAGCCGCTGAGTCTGTGTCAGACAGGGCCGGAGAGGCAGCAGGCAGCAGCTCCACCAGAGCAGAGCCAGCCGAACGGAGCCCTCTGGGTCCTAAAGCCTCCAAGTACAGGAAGCACATATTTCACCAGTAATCCACAGAAAACAACATGTTTACACAACCTGAGCCACATGCTCAGCTCACCTGCAACGATTGGTCCACTAGTTGATTAGTCAGCTGAAAGGAAACTGATAACTGATTGATCGTTTCGCGATTTGCTGCTTTTCTCTGTCATTTATGGTAGAAATGAACAGAATTCGGCTTTTGGGCTGTTGGTTGCACAAAAGAGGGAATCTGAAGACATTGCTTTCAACTGTGATGAGCATTTTTTGACATTATGACAAAACAAAGGATGCACTGATCCCACACACACACGGATCATCTATGTGTCTGAAGTCTGATTACACCTCAGTTTGACGTGTGTGTGGAGGGAGGTGGACATGAGCTGCCGTTGAGCTTCATACAGACGGACGTTACAGCAGAGCTGTTGTACTGGATGGCATCAGAGTGCGCAGACGTATCTAATAAAGTGGCCGCTGAGCCTATGTTGAAGGTCTGGTACAGGCTTCTGTTGATTATCTTTACTTCCCTGAAGACGTTCGATCCCATGGAATATTATTTGGACTAATGTTCATGTTTGAGCATGTGAAGTCATCATTGTCGTCTTTGGCTCAGGACACGAGTTTCCACCTGAATAAATCAAAACAGCATCAAGTCGGAGCTACAAACTGTCAGTGAAAGCAGCAGCAGGTGCAGACAAACAAACTAACAGGTAACAAAGGGCCAAACGTTGGCAGCTCACAGAACCGGATCCCTCAAAGCCTCATTCATAGCGACACATTGCATCACCAGAGGCTCTGCTAACACCCCGCGGCCTAACAAAACACGGCTGTGACACGGCTGCTAAAGAGGATCACACGCTTAATCACAATCATAAGTTGTGCAGCAGCACTGACGCAACTTCCTGCTCAGCGAGGGACTCTGCTCGTAAGCGAGCTGCCGGCCGCGCAGTGAATGCAGCGTTACTGGAAGGCGGCTGTTAATAAATCATGAGTGTCACACTGATACCTGCATGTCTGGCCACACCTGGTCAGCTGCACACGACATAACGAAGCGTGACACATGGTAGTGAGTGAGAATTTAGATAAACGTGCTGAGGAGCGAAACAGATACCGATCCTTTATTCTGCATGTGAGTCCAGTTTGAAACTGATTTTACGTCTCAGTGTGAAGTTATTGATCCGACCACAGCTGCTGCACACGACCACAAGCTTTTATACTGTGTCACACAGGTGGCTCAGATTCCATAAGGCTAGAAGAGCTGCAACGATCAGTCAATAAACCAATCAGCCATTGAACAGAAAACCAGCCACTGGCTTTTCTGATGATTGATTAATCATTTCCAAAGCAAACAATCTGAACATCACCACGTTCCAGCTTCTCTGTGAGAGCTTTATGTGACGCTAAACTGAACACCTTTGGCCTTTGGATCGTTGGTCAGACAAAGAAAATGACTTGAAGACATCATCTCAGGCAATTTTCACTATTTTCTGACATCGTTTAGACATTAAAGCCCTGAATTAATCAAGAAAATAATACGCAGATCAAACAAAAATGAAAATAATCAATAGCTGCAGCCCTTTCTTATGTTCTTCTTATCTTGATAAACAGTTTCACCTCATTCATTGTGAGTGTGTGTCGGTGCTGTGAGGTGGGGCAGGACTCACATACACAGCCGTGACACCGTACTGTAGTACTGTAGTACTGTAGTACTGTAGTAGTGTAGTAGTGTCTCCACGGCATGGAGTACTGTGCTGTTTGTAGGTCAGACTTTTTCAGAGCCTCTACAGCAGGCTGACACCTAGTGGTCAAAACACCACACTGCAGCAGGAGAGCTCTGCACCTTTTCCTGCCACAGTCTCTAAATGTTGGGCTTCTTTAGAGACTAGAGGACTAAATAAGAGCAGTGTTCACGAAAGCCTTCAGAAATGATCTTTATGCTGCATATTATAATCAAAAGCGGGTTTAATTGCCTTCAATAAGAACAGGAGGGTTGTTTCTCCTCCTGGTTAACTCATCCATCTCTCTGCAGTCAAAAGTAAAAGGTAAAAAATATGTTCTTATTTAATTAATTAATTAATAGCAAGTAAATATGAGTCATAGTGTCTTCAGTGTCTGTCACAGCAGTGTTTATGATCTGTACCAATAACCTGAAAATCACCTTCATAAAAACTATGAACCATGGAGATAAATACTGTGGAGACAGCGGGGGGTGTATGAAAGGCATTATGATCACCACTGCTTTACATTTTCAAACTTTCTGTTGTATCTCATTGTACTGTTAACACGGCTGGTGGGTGGAGAGATGAGACTTTGAGTTATTGAACGCATCAAAGTTTAATGGTACAAACAAGTGAAGAAAACTACATTAAAACAAACACTAATCTGACAATACAATGAACTATGAAACAAAGTCAAACTCAGTAAATCTCACTCAGAATAATAATCATATTGCTTCTGTGCTAATTTGTGATGCATAAAAAATAATTATTACAATGATGACACACAACTTATCAAAAAAGACCTACCAACAATAATAATGTAAATATATGAACAGACAGAGCAGATAGCCAAAGGACACTCTGTTAAAGTCAACTCAAACCCTGGAAAACAAAGTAATATCCAAAAGTATACACAGTATATACAGTACATTTGCACATATGGAGCATCACGCGGAGAACAGAAGGTCAAAACAAAAAGGAGACTTGAGTTCTCAGCAGATGAAAATCAATTTTCAGACTTTATCTGAGTGAAACGAGCGTGATGAACATGAAGCTCGACAGGCGGCAGTGTGAACGCTCCGTTCATAGATTTAAGTTCCCCGAAATAAAAATGTGGAACTGCTGCCTTCATGGCTGTGGTTAGGTTACGAAAACCTGTGGCTCCGACCATCTGCTTGGTGTCACCTGATCTCTGAAAAAGCAACAAATAAAGTGTGACCAAACACTTTTTTTCTGACTTTTTGGTCATAATGACGACAGCTGATATCAAACCTCAAGACTGTTTGAGGAACAACTGAAGTGTGTCAACGGCAACGAGCACTCAAACCTCATGACAGCTCCGATGCACCAAAACATTCATACAAACATACGTTTTAATTCAAAGACAACACATGAGAGCAACGCTGACGAAGCCTGAACGAGCCACCAGTGACTCCTAAACAGTCTGGACTGTGAAACAAATCAAAGCAGAATCAATCAGCAATAATCAAACTGTGTTCACCGACAGCAGTTTCCTGAAGTGTCTCTGAGTTCATGTGTTCATCTCCTTCATCCAGTCATGTGTTCATAAAGTGGTGAACCTTGCTCCATCCTCCATGAACGACTGAGTCTTTCCAGGATGCTCCTTTCATACCCAACCATGATCCTCTCACCTGCTACCAGTGAGCCTGTTTACCTGTGGAATGATCCAAACAGGTGTTCCTGAAACGTGTGGCTGCATCACATTCACAATAAGAATCACATTCTCTTTTATTTATGTTTTACACAGCATCACATCTTTTTTGGAATTGGTGTTGTGACTGTCTGACATTGATTTTATACCTTAAAAAAGAAGATCTAACAGAAATGACTAATTTCTTTAAAGGCAGCTAAAGAAAAGCAGCTGTATGTCTATTTAAAGCCAGCAGATGAGACAGGACTGACCAAATTTATTCCTTTTTTATGCTGCGTTTAGGTAATTAAAAAACAAATTTCAACAACCTCCTGTGAATGTTGGTCATTTAGTTCGCTACCGGACAAATGAGGCAGCAGCTACGTCCAATCGTTACATGGAGAATAAGTAACAGCAGCTGAACTCATCTTGTTAAAAGTTAGCTTAGCTTAGCTTGAGTCTGGAAGCATTAATATGATTTGCACATATCTAAAATTACTTCTAAACATATCTATTTATTAAAATTACTTCACATCTGTGATCTGTTAAACAGCCTAAAAACTTCACACCCTTTTGTCTTAACTTTACCTTTTCTGTATGTTCTGCCCTCTGCCTCTGTAGAGCACTACACCTCCACAGATCACTCTGCAGTATTTTCAAATGTCTCAATAAACCCAGATAAAGAAGGAAAGCTAAATGTGACAGCTATGAAGAAAGATAGAAATGAGTCTGTGGTCATTTGTCCTGCACAATAAATACAATGTTTGAGGGTTAACAAATGAAAAATGTGAAGTATCATAGAAACAGAATATCAAAAAGACAGTTTACAGATAATCAATCAGGAACAAAGTAAGTCTATCAACTAATACTAATATTTACAAGTAGTCCTGAGTCGACAGTACTGTGTTCACTGCTTCTGTAAGTGTGCACTGTGTGTACTGTGTGGAACAATTCAAGGTTACAGTCTGCTCTAAAATTTTAATGGGTTCGTGGAAACTGACTTTTGATGGGAGGGACCGCGTCGCAGCTGAAGTGACTGCGTTCCGTGACAGCGGGTGAGGAGGGGGACATGGAGCTGACCAACTGCGGCACCAGCTGGAGGCCACAAGGGCAGCCCGAGTCATGGATGAGCCTCAACACGTCGTTACGGAAGCGCATGCCGACCAGGGCGTACAGGATAGGGTTGAGGCAACAGCGGGTGTACGCCAAAGTGCAGGTGATGTACTCCAGTAGGAGAGCGCAGAACTGTCCTGCCATTTTAAGCGACAGCACCACAGTGTACGGCAGCTGGAAGACCAGAAAAACCAGCACCAGAGCCACCATCAGCTTCAAGGTACGCTGCCGATGCCACTGCTTCCCCCGCCGGTGCGCTTGCCCTTCCCACAGCACCCGGGCGATCAGAGAGTAGCAAGTCACCATAACGAAGAGGGACATGCAGAAGACCGCAATGATGGCTCCATTGGTGGCCATTTTGACTCTTCCACTCTTTAGCATGCCGCAGTACGCCTCGCTGCCGGACCCTGACACCCCAGAGAAGAGGATTTCAGGCAAACTGAGGAGCACCGCAACAAGCCACACGCCTACAGCAGCGACTGTCCCAGCTGCAAATATCCGACTGCGCAGCCTGAGCATCTCTTGGGCTTGTGCCACCACCAGGTAGCGGTCGACGCTGATGCAGGCCAGCAGCAGAAGCCCGCTGTATGTATTGATAGCGTAGCATGCTCGCACGACCTTGCAGAGGGTAGCGGGGAGGATCCAACCCAAGTGAGTGTCGATGGCCTGTAATGGCAGTGTGAGGAGCAGGAGGAGGTCAGCCAGCGCCAGGTGGAACAGGAAGACGTCAGTCATGGAGCGAAGCCGGTGGCGGCCGTAAAGAGCAAAGGTGGCGATCACCAGGCAGTTTCCCACCACGCCCAGCAGGAAGATCAGGAAGAAAACACAAGTCTGGAACATTTTGATGGTGAGCTCTTGCTCACCAGCCTCACACCAGCCGGAGTTCAGGTCGTAATCACCGGAGTCTGTGGCGTTACTTATATTCCAAAACGAGTAGTTTGAATATTCATAGCTATCAAGGCCGTCAAGGTCGTCAAGGTAGATATCGCTGTCATCCATTACTGGTGAGGAAAAATAAAGACTAGTGAGTGATTTATCTGAGGAGGATAAAAGTGTCCCATGACTAAAATGTAAACCAATCTCTGAGACTTCTAAATCAATGTCATCAATGTCACTGTTCATTATTTTAAGCACCTACATTAAAGAAAAGTAGTGACAGTAATGAAAATTAGTGAATGTTCACTTTACAAAGCAACCGTTAAAACGAACCTAGACTGTGTGTTTAGTGTTAATTAGCACATGCAAGCATGCACACACTCAACTAGAGACACCTGCTAAATATATGCTAGCATTGTCATTGTGAGCATGTTAGCATGCTGATGTTACCACAGGTGTGCTCTTGAGGACAGCCGCAGGAGCTGCTAGCATGGCTCGTAGTCTCATTAACATACAGTACATACGCTGAAATGTAAGGATGAGTTTAGCTTTGTGGCAATGAACCAGCAGAGCAGGAGTAACAAAATCCATGAAGGTTAGCTTCTGCCAAAACAAACGAGGTGAGATGAAGACTGTGAGCTCTGACGCCTTTAATCATGGCGTTCAGAGAGAACAAACAGGATGAACGGATGAGCCTCTTTTACGAAAAGAGGATGTGCGAACGAAGCTAAAAAAGGACCTTCAGGTGGAATTTGCTTATTATTTTCTGCAGCAGATAAAAAGCTTCAATCAGAATGTCGCCTAATGAATCTCTTCTGATGTGAAGCCACCGCCACTTCAGGCTTTAAGCCACGAGTGTCAGCTGTCAGATGAGTCGCTCAAGAAAACATTTAAAAGAGGAAGTAACAGTCTCCGTGTCATGAATTCATTTACACCGTACAGTTATTGAAAGCAGTGAGTTTGAACCAAATACCAGCTAAGACTGCCAATAAAACCCTCTGCAGCAGGTCTGTAATGAACTTTATGACTCATTTTGCGTCTCTGCAAAATTCCACAACTTGCGTGAGATCTAATTATTGTTCCAAAACGTGTAGACACCAGAGTTTGAGCAGAACACTGTACTTCACGTCACGATATCAGGAAACACTGCCTCCTCCACACAGGTTGAAAGTGAGAGACCTGCAGCTCTGTTCCTCACTTTGAGTAAGCAGCTGCGATATTTCAGTCATTTTGCACCAGGTTGCGTGACACTGGCATCAGTTCGTTGGCACAGGGGAAATCGTGGGTAGCTTGACGGGCCACAGATCAGTCAGTGTCGCGTGCTAACGGCCTTTATAGGCAGTCTCCACAATCACCATTTTCATTTCATCTTTCACTGTCTGACAGCTACTGCAGACACTAGTCCCAATATGAAATTATGCTCTTTTCTTAATATCTTTTTTCTAACTTCTTTATTTGATGGTGGAGACAGACATTAAGGATTTCCCTTAAAGGTAAGAGGAACAACCGTAAGAGAAAATGTTCCATCGGCAGTTTGTTGGACAGGCTGAGATATGATATTTCTATATTTTTTTTAGTCGGTGATTACTTCAAAAGCAGTTTGGTTTGCAGTTCAGCGTCGCCTCGGCCGAAACACACGATTTCCAGGTTGTGTTAAATACAGGTTATGCTGTTTAACTTCACACACATTTTCCAAAAAGCTGAAAGGAGGAACAAATGAACACATTTAATTTAAATATAAATTTTGGTCCTTATGTTCAGCAGCTGAAGGAAAAAGGACATGTCTAAATTTGAGTCATGGGAGGATGTTTGTTTTCTGACGAGCTGCAGCTCAAACTGCCGGACAGTTCTGATTCATATTACGATTTATAATTAGTGTAATGACAAACTTCATGTGCTCGAGGAGTTAAAACAGGGCAAAACATCCAGAGTCACAGCTCCTTTATGTAGTGTTTGTCATGCACTTTATGATCCCGTCTCATTAAAAAATAAAGCAACGCTCTTTATCCACAGCTCAAATTCTGCATTTGATGCCACTGATCGTAAAAACGTTGTCTATCAGCTCATATGACGGAGGATCAGAGCTTTTTGTAAATTAATTAAGTGCCACAAGGGTCAGTTTTTCACCCGCTATGATTTACAATATATACATTATTGTTCTTATCACGCATTTTCACGTCGATCGTTCTGTGGAGGACTCTGCGGTGCGATGCTTTGTCTTCATTCCACTGTTATCTCTCTGCCGTCTCCACTCGAGCCGTTCAATCAAATCAATTATTGACACTTCTATAATTAATTATTTAATAATTAATTAATTTTATTTCAGCTTTTAAAACTATTTGGATGGTTTATGTTCACTTTTTGAACAAATCTTTATTTGCAAATGCATGACAACATGACAGGTGTAAGTAACTGTGATGGTTTGCTGTAGATCCCGGCCCTCACCGTCCCTCCCCATGGTTGAATCCCTCTTCATTTGATTTGTTTCTTGTGCTGGCTGTCTAATGTCACACTACATTTAAAGGTTATCAGCTCTTCATTTAAAACCAACTTTACTTGAATGAGATCTGGTCTATCTGAAAGAATAATTAATTTAAAATTTCCATCTAAAAACGTTTGCTATCAGCTGTCAGTGTCGCTCTGAGCTCTGCTGTAAATATTGTTCACAGTCCTGCAGTTTCCTCCTGTAATATATCATTTATTATCAACAGACCCCTGCAGCTTACATCATAATATCTTTGACAGTCAGGTTGAAAGTGAGAGCCACATATTGTTGTTGGAGAGTCTGAGTGGGCAGCAGTTATGTATTTCAGTCATTTTTCAGTGCTGTGACACGCAGCGGTCGTCAGGTTGTCGGCATGTGGGAACCCACGAGCAGCTTTAACATCCCCAGCGTCACATGCCAGCAGTTTCTGCTTTTCGCCTTCACTGCAGCTAAATAACAACATGCATTTATATTTTTCTTTTTTCTCGCCGGCTGAATGTCAGACAGTTTCTACTTTACTTTCTCGTGACATTCAAACTACAAATCCCAGGTTGTATAATTATATTTGTAACTTTACAGGATAACTGTAGTTAAATAATAATAAACCTAAGAATCTGTAGGTGCAGCATTCAGCTGAAAGGATTCTCATACAAATACATCACAAACCACATGAATATGAGTCACATGAGGACTTTGACCACAATCACGCTGCAACTTGGTTTAGTCTCTTGGATTCATCTGTGCTACAACCCTGATGGCAAAAAAGTCGAAAACTGCATGAAGCCCGAAGAAATGTGTCGCTCCTGTCCCGACATGTTTGAAACGTGTTGCAGCATCAGATTCAGAATGAGCATAAATTTACAAAAATCAAAGACGCCGATGAGGAAAAACGTTAAATATGCCGTCTTTGTGCTGTTTTCAGGTGAGTTTATGTCAGAAAGCATCAGCAGGTGATCACAGCTTTTTGAAATGAGGACTGTAACAAATAATTTCATATCAGAGCGATATAATAATGTATAGAACTATGAATGTGAAATACATGTAAGTTAGTCAATGAAAGTATTTATTTAAGTACCTTATACATATATGTGTATTTAGTTTAAACATTTCTAAACTTAATTACACTCTATATCTTACTCATACTCTATCTGTCAATCTAGAAACATTATCAGCCTTTTTAAACCCTCTTTTCTATCTAAAAACTGCCCAGACCTCCTCCAGTGATCTTACCTGTGCTGTTTGAAGAGTTAAGCATGTCCCTAGTCCTGCCCCTTGTGTCTGTGGTGGAGATTTGAGAAGCTGGCACTCTTAAAAACAAGCCTGTGGGCTAAACCGCCACCATCTCCAGCCAATGAAACGGGCTCTGTGTTTTGCCGACCTTGGCATAGCCCCGCACTGGCTGTTTGTATCACCGGGAGTCAGTGAAGGATGTGAGCATGAAACTCTGCTGATGCCTTTGTGGTACTGTCACACAACACTGACTCTGTGGGTTGCTCATGATCTGTCCTCTTTGATCAGAAGAAGTTGGGACTGCATCCTGATCTGCAGACCTTTGTTAGCAGTCAGCAGATGTTTATCGACCATCATCCTTGTAACCACCTCTGTCACTAAGTGCACAAACACTTCTGTGATTAAGATCTGGGGAAGTACATTATTTTTTATATTCTCATTTTGACAATATTTTCCCTGTGACAAATCCAAAATATGTGCTAATACAAGGAGACAAAAGTCAGTGAAATGCAGAGAAAAACAAGCTGTGGGTTCATCAGGCGGACAAACATCCGGGTATGACTGCTACAAAACCAGTTCACAGCCTCTCCACTTCTTCTGAGGTTGTACCATCATTTGTGGATTCGATGCAGCCACATACGGTCTGACTGATCAGGTCAAACCTTGAGGCATCAAACCTCATATGGGGGGGGGGTCCTTACAACAACAATTATTTCCATTAACTATTAACCTGACGATTGTTTCTAGATGAATCAATTCATTGCTTGGTCTATAAACTGCCAGAGAAAGACAAAGAAAAAGGCCCATCACAGCTTTCAGGAGTCCAGCGTAGACTCTCTCAGTTTCTTTTGCAGTTTCTTTGTTTTCCATCACAGTGCATGATACCGGAAGCTTATCTATTGTCATGACTGTTCACTTTGAACTAAAGGATACATCTCGAGCGCGGCCTTGTAAGTGAAAATGTAATTATGCTGCTGCCTTCTAAACGTCAGTGACCTCTGACCTTTTCATTCAACTGACCACGGTGACGGTACAGCAGCTGTCTTCAGTACTGAGCAGCTGTAGTATGAGCGTAAAGGGCCTCCAGTCCAGTACGAACAGTTCAGTGGATTATGTGATGGTTTCCAGTGTTTTTAAAAAAGGACAAACGAGCTCTGTTCCCGTACAAAAATCTGATTTGACCTTGTAGTTTTTAAGTGAGGTTTCAAAGTGAAAACCTGCCGCTATTAACCGAACTCCTGCATGCCAGCGATGCTGTCCTGTATCATTTACTGTGCATTTAGAGGCCCACCTACAGACAGGCACTACAAAGTAGCTGAAGTTATAAATGCTGTGCTGTTTGGCATTAGTTCATACCGTATACTCGTCTCTATTTAAAAAAAACAGATAAGAATACAAGATAGCATCATCTGCATAAAAAAGTACATTTCTATGCTAAATTTGAAAATAAATATTTAAATATAACGTAAATAGCCCAATACAGCCCCTTGTGGGACACCTTTATCAACCAGTTGAAAGCAGCTTATTGAATAAAATGCTGAAGAACATTTTGAAGTATGGTATTTCACCATGAACCAACTGCTAATAATTCCAGTAGCAGATGAAAACATGCATTCATTGGCTTTTTTTTGGGTCGATTTCCTTGAAATTGTGTTAAAATCTGCAGTACGTCTGGATGTGACCCAGCTGATATTCCTCGTTAGCTCCACAACAGAGAAGGTGAAATGAATCATTAATTTAAATGAGAGTGTGTTGGGAGTTGATGATATTTATTCTGTTTCTGGTTTGTACGTGTGTGTGTGTGTGTGTGTGTGTGTGTGTGTGTGTGTGTGTGGGTGATTAACCCCGTTGACTAACTCACGCTGCAGACATGCAGTCTGATCACTGCAGAGACGTTCACAGTGAGGAGCTTTAACCACACTGTTTGATGTTGGCACAAGCTCATGAGAAAGATGTGCGACAGGTCGATGTGCATGGACTCTGCTGATGGGAACCGTCGGCAGGTCGACAGCTGGGCTGACATGTTGACGATCCTTCATCCACAGTGTGGTTTTGTTAACCTGTGATTTCTACCCTCCTGGCTTGTTTGTGAGTGTGGTTCACGTTCACTGATGTGAAACTGTTGACCTACTATTCAACCTGTGAACACGGCGCTCAGGTTGAACACTGATTGGCTGCTTCACCTCCTGCTCACGCCGAGCTTTACTTATTAATTCGATCTATTTTCGTTTATGAAAATCAAATGACTCTGATTTTGCGTTCATTAATCTCAACACTTAATTGTTTCCTTCAGCTTCAGACAACATCTTCAGGACTTCTTATGGCCTTCAATTAAATATTACTTTTCATTTTAGTCGACTTTAAGATGTTTATTTGAGTTGTGTTCAGTGTATTTTCAAAGTTGACACACATAATTCATTCCTGCTTTATAGATGACCAGTATGCATTAATGAGAGCGGCTTGACAATAAAACACCATCAGGTGTCAGTAATTAAAATCTTTAACGTGTTTTGCATTACGTGGTTGTAAATGTTATTACGAAGTTAAAAGTTGTGCTTGTTAAATGGCTCATAAGTGATCTATAAAGATTTTAAAATGTACTCTGGATTAACAAGGCCATTGGAAAAAATAAACAACTCACAAATAGGGTTTTTAATATTGGTAAAAAAAATAATAATTTAGTACATGCTTTGGATTAATTAAGCTAAATTAATTGCATATATAATCTGTCACAGCTACATTTCCTCAGCATCGGGGGCTGAGCTGGGTCTGACCTCCGACCTCGCTGCTCAGCTCTTTGCGTCGTGTGATCTTTCTTCTTGAAGTACTCCTCGCTGCAGAGAACGGCGCTCTGTCAGCGGCGTTCTGTCACCTGCCTCCATCGTGATCTTAAAGCTGTATGTTCGGTGACGTTTGGGGTCGTCATAAAGGACAAGGACTGTTTTAAAGTTATTATGAAGCAGCAATGACATTAATTAACAAAGACCCACTATGCTAAAAAAAAAAAAGTTCAGGACAAAGTGTCAGAAAGATCGTCACCGCCTTGATTTTATTTTATCATTTTTTATTCAGTTTTTTAATCAGTTATTTTCTTGTTTGACTTTTTGTGTATTTCTGATTATTTAGCTGCATCTTGTTTTTCATATTTTGTCCTTGAAAACAGAGAGAAACCTGTGAACCAACAACTTACAGTGTTTGTCTAACTATGTGCAACGAGCTGTTCTAAAATATATCACTACATCACAGCATGCAGAATGACAGCATTAAAAAACCTCTCAGTGATTATCGTTTTGATTATAATCAGCAGTAAGTGGGTAAATCAGCTATTTAAGTGAGATTAAGACTGCACCAATTATTTTCACAACAGGGTAATTCTAAGCAATTAGAATTCAATCAACTCAATCAATTATAGAAATGATTTTTTGATTAATGAATTAAATGTTTGACCTATAAATAAGATCATAAATTAGCAAAGAATGTGCTTCACAATGTCCAAAAGCCCTTCAAATGTCTGGTTTTGCCATCAAAGAGAAGCTGCAAATACTCAGAAAATAAAATTCAAGAACTGGAGATTCTTAGGATTTTAGCTTGAAAAGCGATTAAAACGATTAATTAATTATCAAATAAGCTGCTGATTATTTTTCCCGACTGCCTCATTAATCGACTGATCGTTTCAGCTCTAACTGAGAGACTCACATCGTACAGTTTTAACATCTCTTAAATGAGCCGAGCAGATATCGCCCCATGCAGAACGTCCTCGGCTTGAAGTGCGACGCCGACGATCTACTTTCAGTTCTGCTTCATAGTCTTTGGCTTCCGATCTGCACCCAGAGTCAGATCCAGACCTGCTAAAAGCACTTTTGATTATTTTGTCCCAGCTGTGTCCATGTGCAAAAGAAAAGTGGACGTGGACGTCTCACTGTCTGCCTGTCTAATTCTTCTGTTGCTCTTTGTGCTTCCTTGTATTTTATTTACTGTATATTCTTTGGTACATGTCACTTGTTGCTTTATGCTTTAATAAATTGAGCTACACACCCAGTGGCCACTTTATTAGGAACATCTGGACAATTTAAATGTCCGATCCAATACGACATAAAGTCTACATTCATGTGTTCACACCGTCACAGAGGTGTTAATGAAGTTGATGTTTCAGGTCTGAGGTCACAGTGGTCGTGTTGTAGTTGAGTTTCTAATATTCTGCCCCTTCGCTTCTGTAAATGAAGGAAGGACAAAAAACATGTTCATATTTCTGACTGTAAACAAAAACCTAAACTTGACGACGGTCGAGTTTGTGGCTGGTGGTTTGCGTTGGATTCATCAGATTGTTCAGGTGAACCTGATAAAACGCGTGCATTAAACTGCTCAGCCATTAAAAAAAATCCCATTTAGGGCTATATTTTTTTTTTACATATTCAGAACGACATAACGTGCCATTCGCATTGAATCGTCACCTTTGTTTGGAGTTAAATAATGACTGAGGATTTAACTTGCTCTTTTGATTCACCACTGTGACCTGCAGCAAAACACAGCAGTGAAGTCCTTGTTTTATAAAGACAGTCGATGTGCGGCTCGCTGCAGATATTTCATTTTCAAAGAGGTATAATAAAGTTTCAGTATTAAACGAAGTCCCACAGAAATGTAAAAAACAATGTAAGAGTGGACTGATGGTTACAGATGCATTGTTTTTAAATTATTGTTTATTTTCTTTTTTTTCCACGTGCTAACTATGAGTGAGGTACGACAACAGGTTTTACAACCTGCACTCTTCACTTGAAATGAGTTTAAGTGTCTTTCAGTCCGTCTCTCTGAAACAGGAAAAGCTGAAGGTGTGAAGAGTGGGGGGGGGGGGGGGCAGGTGTGGCCATGTTGAGAAAAGAAAATGGGTTTCAGATGAAGTGGAGCGAACAACAATATTCAGAAGAAAATGAAAAATCCTAATGACAGCTGCTCATTTTAACCACTGGAGGGCGAGTTGAAACTGCTTTTACTGATGATCTCAGCAGCAGAACTTCAGCCGTCGCTGCTGTGGACTGAAGACATTCACGATTCACGACATTCACACTCAAACAGCGTCACAGTCGCTCTTTATTTCCACTGACTGTGGCCTGAGCTGTTACAGACGACATGGCTGAGCTGCTGTCAGTGGTCTTGGTTTGGAGACGTACTGTGAGGAAGTATGTTTGTGATAATCAGTCCTCTGTTTTAGTATTTTACCTGAGGAAATATGACCCCTTCTTTCATTCAATGACAGAGTGTTGGTCCAAACACAAATAATTGTACAAGAGCTAAATAAAAGAGAGTAAACTTGGTGAAGCTTTAATGTAAAGTTTAGATCAATAAAGAAACAACATTGTGAATTTTGTCTGTACCATTTTAACCCTTCGGTGCTACGGACACGTTTCAGTCAGTATAAAGCTAACATGCTAACATGCAGTACTCTGCTGTGGTTTATTTGATGTGTGGATATGTTAAGGACAGTGTGATGTGTTGTTGTGTCCTCGCTCGTGTGGTGCGAGTCTGAGGAAATGTTTTTTAAAGGGGTTAACTAATAAAAAAAAATCTGCAACTTGTGTTTTCTGGATTCAGGTCTAACACTTGAATGCTAGAAGTGATGAAGCATACCATATTAAAGGAAACATTCATAAAAGAACTGTGTGTGTCCTGATTTCTTCAGCAATGTTGAGCACAGGCGGAGCAGCGGTATGAAAACTGACAGTTAACACACCATAAACATTTGCTTATCCATTTAATTCCCCTGTATTAGTGTTAAAAAAGACTAATTTCCTTTGTTGTCACTCCTTTACGGGTCATTATGGCTGATAATGATAATAATAATTATAATACAGTTATCATAAAAATAAATAACTGTTGCAGTATGGATAACTGAAAAAGTGGAGGAACTCATTGCCACTCGTACTTCAGTCTT
Source organism: Chaetodon trifasciatus (assembly GCA_037975065.1). Classification (NCBI taxonomy): domain Eukaryota; kingdom Metazoa; phylum Chordata; class Actinopteri; order Chaetodontiformes; family Chaetodontidae; genus Chaetodon; species Chaetodon trifasciatus. Next base: position 4,485,217 of record JBBMOE010000047.1, on the reverse strand, counting down.
ATTACATCTCCCTCACTCAGAAACAGCAGTCAGCCGTTCGACAGCACCACGGCTGTGATATCATGTGGTTGCTGCTCATCCTTCATTTGCTTTTCTCAATCCCAGAAATGTCCCTAAACATCAGCATGCAGCCAAGCCCTGAATGCCAGAACAGCTTCCTGTCTGTAGACATAAGTCATCACTCACAGCTCTGACATCCTGCACATTGAAAACCACAAAGCACAGGAAGCTGTGGCTTTTTACACTCGGTAGGTGGTGTGTTAGATGCAGATGCGTACAGTACTCCTATAGAGTACTCCTAAAGAGTACTGCGTTTAAACGTCGCTGGCATCACATCTAAGATAAACAGAAATCAGTATGGGTTTTTGTGTAAAATACAGGAAACCTGTTGGCCCTCTCAGAGGGTATTTTCGGTCTGACTCATCATTGCTGCCACACACAAACCTGTCAGGGCTTTCTGTGAGCTGTTGTTTGTGTGTTTTTGAAGCTCTGACTTATCTTTCATGCTGCACCAGTTTCCTGGTTCCAGCCCAGACTCTGTCCCCGCAGCCGCCCTCCTTGCCGCGAGATGAAGGAGGAAATCCCTTAAGAGCGTTTCCAGCAGCTATCTGAGGAGGAGCAGGAAACTGGGCCGCACTCCCTCTCCGACCACATCACCACCAACATCAGGGCAGTCCCACTCCAATTACATGTATCACAGTATTTTGTGCCATCATGTGTTCATGTCAGTAGACCCACAGGAGTGAGTGAGGACATACCAGCAACTCTCCTTATTTACTCTTTGCACACAGAGCTGTACAACCCTGATCCAAACAGTTTGGACGCTGTGTGAAACATCAATAAACAGAACGTGATCACCTGATCTGATCCTCTCTGACACACACGCACCTCAAAGTCAATATATTTCATGTTCCTTCTCATCAGCTTCATTGATTTGAAACGCCATCGTGTAAATTCACTGGCATTCATCCCACTTTGGATGTGAGCACAGTGGAGACCTGGTGGAGGCCAAACCAGAGCTGAAAGGACAGTGTGCACTGGACTTATTCCCCAGGTGAGCAGGTGAGACACAGCTCCAGCTCAGTGCTCACGTTGCTCCATGTCCTCTGGGGTGTAAACAGCTGTTAACATACAGCTGACATGTTTGTTCATGTGTTCACAGCTAGTGCTGCCCTCAAGTGGCCAAAACAATCTGTTAACATCAACATTATTTCACTGTGTCTGAGCTTCAGCGAGCTCAGTTCAGTGAAAGACGTTTAATAATGACTGAATCCACGGTGTAATATGAGGTTTACAGGTGAGGCTCCAGCAGTTTTTGGTCAGACGTTAAAGTATTACTGTGATACTGTAGTGCAAAGTGATTTAAAGGCCTAAAAAAGGGTACAGGTCTGAGTTCTATCAGATTCATTAATCTGCCCTCATTCAGTGTGTTTATCAGGCAGATCTCAGCTTCACCAGAATAAACACACACACATGCTGCACACACACAACATGCACAGCCAGCAGTGTTAAGATAAGGAGGGCTGGGCTTGTTCCTTCACCCACTCAGCTCTCAGATCCTGAGCTTCATTACGGCGCCTCAGGTCAGCGGCCGGCCTCGAGGGTCACTGCAGACCCCTCATCGCTCTGCACCATGATCCTGTACCTGCTCGCCTCCGCTCTTCTCCTCGGTGTGTATCCCACATCACACACACACACATTTCATTTTACAGGATTGTTTAAGATTAATGATGTTTCACTCTGTTAGCATGTCCTGTTTTTTGTGCTTGCTGCATATTTCCATGAGTATGCATTGTCTCTGATTGAGTCTCTGATAATGTGCTGGACTTCTTCGTGTGACGGTAAAGAGCTTTACTGAATCTGTGTCCGCAGGCGTTGTGGAATCACAAACAGCCAACATGACAGAGGAAGAGCTGAGGAGAGCTGAAGGGAATCAAACATTCAGCGAGTCCAACAGTGACAACAGTACGACTTTTTCTTCTTCATCAGGATGAGTTTGGTCAATAAAACGTCCCTGAGCTCTGAGCTAAGCTTTTCTGTTCAGCCAATAATGCTAAATACTCAATCTATCATCAATGAGGAATTAAGAAAAACAGCAAACTCTCACTTTTCAAACCAGAACAGCTGGAGTCAGTGAATTTCAGCCATTTCTACTTTAATCAATGGCTAAAACTGATGGCTAATGTTCTGTCATTCCATTAACTTTCTAATTGTTGATTAATTTCCTGTTGATCAACTAATTGATCAGACGAGTGATTACTGCAGTAGTCATGAAGAAGCCTGCTCAGAGTGAATTGATTCTTGCCTGCAGGTACAATGAAACTCGGAAATGTGACGTTGAGTTTGCACAAAGACGCGAGGACTCACATCGAGGATGAACTACAAAGTAACCAGACATCTACTGTTATCACAGAGGATGATGGTGAGTTTTTCTCCTTCTTCTGCATGAGGAAAGGAAACTACCATCGCTGTCAGTATCTTTACGCTTCCTGTGCTGACTACACAAATGAAGCATTATCAAACTATGAAGGAAGAGATCAGCTTGCACATTATCACAGGAACTCTATGAAATATTTAAAACATTTTACGCCGCAGGACAATCAGAATAATGTCCTTTAATGATAGAAATGTGGGTGTTGTTTGATATTTGTGTGTATCTGTTACTTTGTGTGTGTCAAGTGAATTTTTTCTCTTTGCTTTGCAGAGAATTTCCAGAATCAAGACACTGCGTCCCCACCCGGACGCTGTCTTCGGGACGTGCTGGTGGAGTACAGTCACGGTCTCTGTGGTGCAGTTTTTCACATAGAAATGTCGTCAATCAGCAGAGAAAAGTGGTGCATCCTGGAAGATATCATCAGGTGAGGCGTCCCGAGTATTTACACCATCATCATCATCACCTCCTCTTTATATTTACTTTTCTATGTCTGTACTTTTTATCAGTCTGGATTCAACACACTCTGATTTCCTTGTGTTATTGTTTCAGGAAATTCCTAAACACAATTTTCAAAAAAAGCTACAGAAGTTAAGTTTATATGAAGTTTGTACTATTATACCTAGTTGCAGTAGTAGTATTGAAAAACCACCTTTGACAAATTTCATCTAATTTCAAAGAAAGCTGAAAATTTCAGGGTTTTTTGCCTCCATTTCAGTATGTTTCATTACTAAATTGAAATTAAGTGATACGGGTTCAGCTTCTGAAATGACAGATTTTTTCCTTTTATCTGCCACATGTTGTACAGTAAAATGAATAAAATCTAAACAACGCTTAGGGCCGGTGGGAAATTATAAGTTTTAGACATTTTACAGACAAAATGATACGTTGATAAATCACAAAAACAATCAACAGATTCAGATCAATAATTTAAATGACTGTTTGTTGCAGCCTTATTATGCTGACATCAAAAATAACTAATAGACACGTAATTGATACTAGACTCATATTTCTTAAATCTTCTTAGCATAAAGAACATGCACAGTACTAGAAAGCTTACTCTGATACAAGCACAGATCAGGACATTATACTACAAAGACAGAACACAAAAAACAGAGTCACCGTAAAGGTTTATGTTCACATCAAAGAGCATTAATGCATGTATCAAATACATGACTTACAAAGTCTTAAATATCTGCCAAGCATGCAGAAAACAGCCTGTGAGGAGTACTAGTGTTGGAGGAAGTACTCAGATCTACTACTTAAGGAAAATGTAGCAATACCACAATGAAAAAAACACTGTAATACTTTGTAAAGTCAAGTACTTAAAATGAATTATTAATTTCCCACGGAGGATCAATAGTCTGATATCAGAATAATATCATTATATTATAATGTATAAGCTCAGTGCAGTGATGCCTGCAGTTATGTGATCAGTTATTACAGCTCGTTACTCGTTACTTTATCAACAAATCACAAACCAACAGGTGACCAACAAACATGTAAATAATAATAAATAATTAAGAAACTGTTCGACTGATAGGAACAGCAGCAGTAACACAGCAGCCAAACAACATACTGACCATAACACAACCTCTACCACTTCAACAACAAACAACAAACATCAACAACACCAACACAGCACGGAGGGACATGACGTCACAGCCGCGGCGGGACTTTAACATCAGCAAAGAAGCTAGCGCTAAGTTAGCCAACAAACGCACCGACACAGAGACACAAAGACTGAATCTGACTCACGTTACTTGACGTCGAAGCTCATCGTCATTTTCTGCCGAGAAGGCGAAGTGAACAGTATCCGATATCCAACGTTTTTGGCAGAATTCCTCCTCTCTTCGCTCAGCCCGCGCTAAGCTAGCCTGCGCTTAGCTAGCTGTCGTTACCAACGCTAAAACTAGCTAATGTAACTCTCCCGCTCCTATCATTAAACTTTATGCAGCTAACTTTCACCAAAGTACAGCTGATTTACTTCACGGTTCACTTTAACGTTTGTGCTTCGTTTGTTCTTCAGGAAGTCTGTGGAGTCATAATTTCACACCTGACTGTTTCACGTCATTTTTTAATTGACTTCACCTACTTTCCCTTCCGTTGACCGACATGACTGCCTCGACTGTAAGCCTGCAATACCATATCTGACCACACAGACTGACGGTCACTAGCCGCTAGAACGGGGGGGGGGCGCTGTTCGTATTATTATTGTCATTTACAGGAATAAAAGAAGAACAAATAATAATGCTATATATAAAAAAAAGGTTTGGCTGCATGTACATAACAATAAGGACAAAATGTTTACATATGATGATATGTGTAAAAAGTATGTCTTATGACTTTTCTTAAAATCCCTTAAAAGTGTTCAGTACTCTTCAGACTGTTTGTTTGTTTGTTTGTTTGGTTGTAATGTGACATACAAAAATATTCAAGACGGTTTTAAAAGTTGAATCAGCTACTTCCAAATACTTACCTTAGCCCTTCTTGAGAATCCAGAATCTATGATGGTGCAAACGTTTAGCAGCTGGACATGAGATGTGTCCTATTTGACTGAAAAGTGTGTCAAACTGCACATACATCATTCTGCACAGCGAAGCTCAAACATCTAAGACGAGCAACATTAAGAAAAAGACGAGCACATTAAATATGTTTCATTAAAATGATACTAGTGATTATTTTGGATGGTGAGAGATTTCTGGCCTTCTGACTATAAAAAAAACCTTATTTTGACTCAATCCCACGCACCACCCTGCTGCTGCTGCTGCTGCTGCTGCATTAATCCACAGCTGAAAATAGTCAGAATCTGAATCTTTTAAGAAATGAAATGAAAAATAAAATAAATATTTGTGACCTCTTTTGAGAATTTCCTCAGTAACCAGTGGGCGTGAGAGCCACAGACAGAGTAGAGGATTCCAGAAGTGAACTTACACATTGTTAGTCTTTTCTTGAGAAAGGAAAAGTGTAGAAAAACACCACCATTATCCTCAAGCAACAGTACAATGTTAACACTAATGTCAAAAGCTGAGTGTGTGTCAAAGTCTATAATGATAGCAAGGGGCACCGGGAAATATCCATCATCAAGACTGGGCCTCACAAACAGCTGCACCCTGAGTGCTTTTCCCACTGCTGAGTTAAACCTCTGCTCATGTTCAAACAGGAAAGAGTTTGACCACAGTCTCACAGTTTTAGTTACAGGTAGATGTGCCACAAGTTTCAAGCATTTCTTGGTCCAACTGAAGAGTTTCGTCTCCAGTTTCACGAATACACTGAGTTCCTATGATATTCAAGGTTCAAAGTTGTCCTTATTAAAATCTGTTGTGCAGAAAGGGTTCATATAACGGCAGCCTCAACAACAACATCAACAGTAAATCACAGAATGAGTGCAGGGAAATGGAAGTTCACACCAAGTGCAAATGTGCAGGTGTGACCAGGTTAGGGCAAAGACCGTCGCCAGAGTTCTAACTGCGGTCGAACACGAGTGCAACAGAGGATAAAAGAGTCATTGTCCTCTGAGCGGCTGAACCCGGCCTGAGGGCAACAGTTCAGACTCAGGTTCACGTTCTGTGCCGAGCAGAAACACAGAAGATTAAAACAGAGTCAGCAAAACTAATGTAATAAAGAGTTCATTTTCCTCAGCAGGAAAAGTCTTTGGTGGCATCAAGATTCAAAACACAATTTGTTCCAGAGAACAAGACCCAAATATTCATCAGCGCGCTCACGATCAGCATCAACCTGAGGGCTTCGCGGTGACTTCCTGCCCTCAGCGGTCATGTTTTTGTTTTTGACACATTCAGATGGAGGTAAGACTCATCACACCAAGCCACAAAGTCATCCACCCACCACCGGCCCGTGGGCCCGTTCCCCCCCTTCAAAAGGGCCGACACCAACAGACTCAACAGTAAACTTTGAGATGCGTCAGTTCTTACAGCTGCTGCGACGCTCGTTAGTGGTGATGATGCAAAGAAGTGGGAGGGACGCGACCTCGAGGGGAACCGGTGGATGAGTAGAGCTGGTTAGAGAGAACGCCATAAACTCACCGTGACCTGTCAGTTAAAAATGCCTCAGCCAATCAGGTTAGGATCTCATTCAGCAGAGCATATGACGCAAAACAGGCTTGTTTTTGTTAAAGAAGCCTCTTAAAACTCTGAAAACTTTTAATATCTGATTGTATATGTGAAGGTTTGATTCTCTGAGCAGGTTCATTTATTTGTTGTGCTTTTTAAACGACAGAGCGACTGTTTTTGGGCTGAAATTAAAGATTTTCTCCACATTTGACTGATCTCACGGTTCTTTTCTTGATAACTGCATTAATCTTCTGGTACATTAAAAGTAAAAAAAACAGTAATAATAATAAATGATAATTCTTTGTTTTGACGTAAAAACGGTTCAAAACCCAAAGTTGTTCATTTCACAACGTTATAAAACAGCGAAAACAGCAAATCCTCACATCATACGAGCAGAACAAACAATCTCAGGATGGAACCAGAGAGTTTTTGTCAACTCGAGTTTGATGAATGACTCAAACTATGAGCTGATTCTCAAAGCAGTAGAATAATGGACCAGTCGTTTCAACCGTTCTCTGCGGTCGCATGTTTGTCATTAATACTTTGGTTTCTCTGTCTGTTACAGGCCGTACAACAACATGACCTTGTGCTTGGAGAAGCTGTGCAAACTGGTCAGCTGCTATTACCCAAACCCCGACATTCAGGACTTCTTCCTCCAAATCCACTCTCACTACTTCCACAACTGCTCTACGGACAGCCCCCTGCTCGTGGATGCGCCTCACGAGCTGCTGATCGCCCTCACGCTCGTCCCAGTGAGCCTCATCCCTGTACTGGTTTATCTGGTGGTTTGGAAAAGTAAAGTCCAGGAGTGAGACTTGCTAACTTTAGCTTCATATCTACTGGACACTGAATATGAATAAGAAATTAATGGAAGTTACATAAACCTTAAAAAGTGACCATATTTAATATTTGGTGTCACATCTTTGCAGTCAGTAAGTTTTTTACCAACAGACATCAACAAACAGATGGTGCACTACGTGGCCAGAAGTATGTGGAGACCCTGACATGCCATCCTAATGTTGTAATCATGGTGATTAATCAGCTGCTCTAACAGCCTCCACTCAGACTTTAACAGATCACCTCACAGACACAGCTGTAAATGTAAGTGTGTGTTATCGTGAGTTCTTATTTTCACTGAATAAAGTCTGGAATATATGTGTGTGTGTGTGTGTGTGTGTGTGTGTGTGTCTGTGTGTGTGTGTGTGTGTGTGTGTGACACTGAAGCAGGACGTTTGGCTGGCTGATACCTCAGGAGAGGACTCAAAATGTTCACTTTATCATGTTTTTATGTGTTACATAAAAAAATTCTTCAAAAAGAATCCTGAAAGGAAAACTTTTGGGATTTTGGGAGATACGTAACCCGACATGTCTGAACCCTGTGATACTCAGATCACACAAATCCAGCCCATCATTTTTAAATCGAAGCAGAACAATCTTTTTTAATCCTTTCATGCGTTATGGTTTCACTGTGTTTTATTATTATTTGTGCAAATAAACTAAAATGAAACTGAATAAACTAAACTACACAAACGCAGGGCTACATGACACAACGTGAGCTTTCTCACTGCACTGTGTGTGTGTGTGTGTGTGTGTGTGTGTGTGTGTGTGTGTGTGTGTGTGTGTATTTCTCAGTCCTGGTGTCAGTGTTAAGGTCAGAGGTCAGAGAGCACCTTATGTCATAGAGAGTCCTCACATATAAGTTCATGCTAATGTGCTGTGATAAAGCCTCTGTGATGCTGTTGGTTCATGATGGCCGTAAAGGATGCTGAAGATAAGAAGAGTCATTAGCACAGAGTCTCACTGACACCATCTGTATGCACTGGAATGAGGCGTGAACACACACACACACACACACCCCTCCACCACCCGATGCCACACACTCCATCAGCCGAGAGTGAACACACTGACACACACCTGACCATCAGCACAAAGCTACAGTTAGCTTCACCTGAATGATTTGTGTACAATGAGCAGCTTCACTGAAGCAACATAAAGACAAAACATGGAGGAACTGACACAAAAGGTATTTGATGCTGCTGTCTGACACACTGAGGGCGGACGGGTCGTTGGTGTGTCCTGCAGAAGTCAAAGCTGCTGTGCTCTTACACACTAAACTCCACCGACAGCAGCGGGCTGTAAAACAATGATGTGACCTGCGTTTCCTTTCTCACACACACGGAGGCGAAGTGTGTGTTTGAGCTGATCTCTGCAGCTTCTCGGCGTGATTGTCCCTGCTGAGAGACAACATTGTCTCACTTATCTTCAGCCTCTGTTGGTGCTGGATGTCCTGCTGGTGGCTCATGTTTGACCTTTTACTGAATCACAAACTCACACCGTTAAACATAATAATGAATAATAAGCTCTCTTACTGTCTGTGGAGCAGCTGAAGCAGATTGGCTTCTTTCATGAAGCTGATGTATTTGCATGATTTCTTCAGTTGTTTGCTTGTATGACAAATAAAAATCCTTCAAAATTTTAGGGACTTTTGTCGCCCATATTTAGGTTTTGTCTGCATATACACATTTTTTAATAAATAAAATACAATCATGCTTCTCCAGATGATTTATTATTATATTATCATTAAACATGTGTCCAGTGAGATTCTTCAGGTATGCAAACACCACATGGACAAAAGAATGTGGACACCCACACGCCACTTTCAGCATTGATCTGCTGTCATAACAGCCTCCAACATGGGCACTAAGGCCCGACTCATGATCCAGGTCTGATCAGTTCAGCCAAAGAATGATGAATTTTTCCTGTTTTAGTTAAATGTTTTTTAGAGACCTGGAACAGTGAAATGATCCATTACTTCACAAGAAAAAGGCAAAGACAGTGTGAAGAAATCACCCACAGCTTGGAACTAAAGTAAAATACTAGTGAATGCTGCAGCGTTAAAACTTCACCTCACTGGAAGTGACCATGAAAAACAGACCTGACAGCAGCCCCAGGAGCACCCACAGCCTCTGAACCAGCAGCAAGCTGTGCAAAAGGGCACATCGCCACCTACTGGTTCACTTTGAGTCAAAGAAAACGACTGCTGATGCTGGAAATAGAGCATGTATTTATATTTATTTAAGAGCTGAGTTCTTAAATTTGTCGAGACTTTTAAAAGAACATCACAAATAAATGATGAGGAAAGTCGGTTTGAGAGCCAACAGTGACACACAGCCCAACCCTCAGAGTCTATTGTTTAGTGAGAGATAAGGCGACATCAAACAGAAGAGGCCATTATTGGAGTCTCTGGGCTGCTGGAGCTGAGAGGCCTATAAATGAGCTGCAGGCTGACAGACAGTTAGTGACTCACATGTGAGACAGTCAGGACAGACTACAGCAAGCTGGGAGGGACAGTAACTCAGGTAAGCCATGATGTGTGACGATTCGTCTTCAGACCGACTTCAGCCGCACGTTCAGTGTGACAAGTACTGCATGCAAACTTACTTTAATACACTCGAAGTATTAAAATGGGTTATTTTCAGCAAAAATAACTTGAAGCATCCAAAGCAAAAGTTCTCTAGAAGACCCTTTTCAGAGGTTTGTATTCGGTGGTGGAGGAAGTATTGACTCCAAGAGCAGCAACACCACCATGAAAAACCTCCAGTACAAGAAACATCTATCCACTAGTTTCATAACTTTACTGAAGTACAGACTCTTTTCAGCAAAATGCACTAAAGTATCAAGAGTGAAAGAAGCCATTAGGTTATAGAATAACTCTGATTATTGGATTATTAGCACAGATACATAGAGTGTACTGAAACAGTGCAGCAGATGTGCAAACCAGCTGTATGTACTGTATTTATGTCAAGTCTTGATCTTTGGAGTAACTTGTACATCTATAACAGTAAAAAATACAGTATTTGTGTCTGACATGTGGTGGATAGAAAATAGAAATACTCAAGTATAAGTATCTAACTGTACTTAAGCTCTTGAGTAAATGTACTTTGTTTCATTCAACCACTGGATGTACTGCATTATACACAGTATGCAGTAATACATCACAGTACATTAGCATGTCAGCTGCATTGTAATGCTGCAGCAGTAGAGTTTTCTACAGTAGATTGGATATTGGATATATACTGTAGTACAAGTATGAAGGAGCACAAGTACTTCCAAATGTACCTTCAGTAACGTGCTTTGTACACTGTGTCAGTATAAATCAGAGGATTTCCCCTCAATCTGTCTGAATATAATGCGAAGTCACGCTGCAGCACAGACTGAGGAGGAGCTGTGACGCTCTTTGATGAAGCAGAAGAGGAAAACCACAGAAACACTTTGTCTGAGGTGTGAAGAGCCTTTAAAGATACTCTATCTGTGTTTGATGTCTAGACACTTCACACTCAGCCCGCCCCAGCATCTCATTAAGAATAAATGGAGTATTTATCAGCCAAACCAAACCTTCACACGTGAGATCCAGCGGTCGTTTTAACACAATGCAGGCCTTTTGTTCAGCAGCCGCCCAGTTCTTTTTAAAGGAGGGTTGAAAGTCAGTTCTCCTGCTGCTCTGATACTGAACAGGTAACATGGTCGGACATCAGCGGCTCCCCGGGATTAATAATCCAACCTCAGGCTCAATCTCAGGGACTTCAGCCAAACAGGAGCAGGAAAAATGTAAGTAATACAACGACATCTGAACAGCAACACTTAACCTATCCTGACCATTTTTACATGTTTCTGTGTTGCTTTCAGAACTAAATGCTTCATAACTTCAGATCCTAAATGATTCAGATTCATCTTAAAATGATGAAGAAGCTCTCAGTAAAACTCTCCACATCCTAAATGTTGTTTGATCTAAATTTATATCTTAAAAACTGTGTTTTCATGTGCAGAAAGAACATTTCTGTTTTGAATAGAAATCAGCTTTCATGAGCGTCTGTGTCTTGAAACAGGAGAGAATTTGGGACACTGATGCACAAGAATTGAGAAAATGCTGAGAAGAACAGAACTGACTGATGTTTGTAATTGATCTGATAATAATTATAATGCTGATGATAATGAATGTGTTTGTTTTAGCTCCAGTTTGCCTCAGAACCAGCAGAACCTCGAGCTGTCTCCACGTCCGCCCAGTCGTCGGTCTCTCAGCTCTCTGCTTGGTGCTGCTTGTGGCCTGCGTCGCACTCTCTGTCTTGTGTAAGTTCGAGTTATTGACGTTAAGCTCGTTAAGTGAAGATAAGACACAATGAGTGACCGCAAAATAGAAATTTGGTTCAGACAGCTGAAGGTCATTGAATGAAGACAAACAGCTCAGCATTTTTTGCTTTCTTTCCGAGAGTGAGGTGAGAAGTTTGACATCACTCTCATGTGAGTGTGATCAGCTGGAGTCAGGAAGTGGTTAGCCTAGCTTAGCATAAAGGCTGGGGGCAGATGGGAGCAGCTAGCCTGGCTTTTTCCAAAGCTAACACATGCACCTCGTTTCTTGGTGAGAGTTAGATGAGAAGATCGACGACCTTCCTTCAAGCGTAATAATGAGTCTTTTTAAATGGAAATATGTGCATTCATAAAACTTTTGAGGTTATCTGTGCTGCGTTGTCTTTTCTTATGGCTTTCTAATGGTTCTATGTCTTTAACCTTCAGATTACAATGAGTCAGACCGCAGGCCAGCCTGGACAAGCCTCCTCTTTGACTACCAGAACATGAGTGAGAGCTGCCTCACTCTGACTACAGCCAACAGCCACCTGAGAGGAGAAAATGAAGTGTTGAAGCAGCAGATCTCCTGGCTGGATGAACAGACCACACTCCTCAACAGGACCTCAGCCAAACTGATGTCTGTCAATCTGGCTTTGAGTGCAGAAAGCGCCGAGCTAACGGAGCAAAGTGTGAATCTGACATCTACGAACTTAGAACTCACACAAGAAAACGAACGCCTGGTCCGGCAGAGGTCGGAGCAGGAGGAGGAGAAGCTGAACATGTCCCAAACTATCAAACATCTGGTCGACTCCGGCGCTCAGCGAGAGGAGGAGGTGCGACGTCTGTCTGAGATGAACGGCCTCCTGAGCGACGAGCTGTTTGAACTGAAGGAAAAGAACAAAGAGCTTCTGGAAACAAACCAAAAGTTTCAGGGAGAGATCAAAAATCTGAGCGAGCAGGTTGGAGCTTTGCTGAAGGACGACTGTGAGGAGGTGAAGACACACAGCATGCAGCTCCAGGAGAGAGTCACGAAGCTTCAGGAGCAACAGCAGAACCTGAGCAGCATGTTGATGAAAGAGAGGCAGGAAGCAGCAGAGCGAGAGGACAGCAGCAGGGACGAGGTGCAAAGAGTGATGGCCGACATGCATTCAGTGAAGGAGGCCTTCCACTCCTTAGACCTCTACTGCCCTGTGCTCAACCACAAGACCAAAGGTACATATGAGGTTTCTTCACAGCGATAACAGCAGCTTTGATTCAGCTGATGAGGCACGTTTGAGAGGGACGGGGTTCAAGTTCAAGTCACATGAAAACAGTCCCCTCAAACAGCTGCTCACTGGTTTTTATCGGACAAACAGGAGGAAACAGAGCATCTGTTGGGGACACGGTGTGTGTGTGTGTGTGACTGTGTCAGAATAAATACAGTGTGTGTGTTCATGGTGATGATGAAGGCAGTCTCTCCAGGTTCAAGGTGACCTGAGGAGGGTTCAGTGAGAATAAGATGATTTTAACAACCTTACAGCTACAGAAGTGGAAAAAGTGACGGTTCAAACTCAGCCGACTCATCGCTGCGCACAGAAATGTCACTTTCTCAATGTTTCTCCACAGAGCGGGTTTGTAAAAAGTGTCCGAACAGCTGGAGGCTGTTTGAGAACAAGTGCTACTACTTCTCCACCCGCGTGCTCACCTGGAGCTCCAGCAGAGCCTGGTGCCAGACGCAAGGGGGCGACCTGCTCGTCGTGGACAGTGAACCAGAACAGGTAGAGGACAGAAAGAAGACAACGCCAGAGGACAGTGTTTGAAAGATCAGTGTCCCCTCAGTCTGCTTTGACCCGTCTGTCTCTTTTCAGAGCTTCGTGTTTGAGAGCAGTCCGGCTGCGGAGCAGAGCGGCAGCCGGCTGTGGATCGGCATGACCGACGCCCAGGTGGAGGGTGAGTGGATGTGGGTGGACGGCAGCTCGCTCGCTTCGCGTGCACAGTAAGTCAAAGCACATACGTGCTTCTCATGCTGATCTGATCTGACTCACTGATTCCAGTACTGATTAATCGATTCAACCACTAAATTGAAAAAAAAAAAGTCAAAATTCTCTGATTCCAGCCTCTTAAATGTGAATATTTTCAGGTCTAGGGTTAGGGTTAGGTAAACTGAAAGACATTTGTGGACATGCTGTTGGAAACACTGACGGACATTTTATAGACTAATCAGTTAATCAAGAAAATGATCAGACTAATTGACAATGAAAATAATGACTAGTTGAATAAATGGGAAATTATTTCTACAAGATATTAAACAAATTCTCTGTAAACTGTTTGAATAATTAAATGCTGCATCATTCAGTTTTTTTCGATATGTCTCACTTTTTGTGCACATTTATTGACATTTTCTGTTAATTTACGGGTTAAAAGCTCTTCCTGTGCATAGACGTCCACACCTGCAGCGTTTCTGTGTTATCAGATCGGATTTCACTTCAGAGTTAAAGAGAAGCAACAATACTGAGGAATGCAGTTCTTGGATTTGATGGGCTCGTCCGGGATTTGAACCCGGGACCTCTCGCACCCAAAGCGAGAATCATACCCCTAGACCAACGAGCCACACACACATACAGTAGCACGCACGCAGACAGACGCACGGACGTACGCACACACGGCCGGACGTGCTTCCGCCAGTGTCTCTTTAGCTTCAATATTGATTGATTGATTGATTGATTGATTGATTGTCATTTTCGTGTATGAGTGCTTGTAGTAATACATTCACTTGACGCTGTGAGGATGAATGAACTCTTCCTCCAGGTACTGGCTGAGCAGACCAGGGACGGGGGCTGAGCCTGATGACTGGAAGCTGGACGACCCTCTCGGAGAAGACTGTGGACACATTGACACCAGTGAGACCGCGCTCCAGTCCTGGTTGGATGGCTCCTGTAAGACACCTTACAGATGGATTTGTGAAAAGAGTGTTTAGAATATTTTTAGTTGTCACTTCATATTGTGTGAGATGTTTGAATTTTCTGTATATGTATATAACTTCTTTACAGTATGTATTAAAATCTATAACACGGTGACAGTGTTCATGTTTTCACGTTTAGCCTCCAGAATCTAACTTTTCATTGCAGAGAATAAAGACAGAATCTGGCAGGGAGTACGTCTTTTCTTACTTTTTTATTAGCTGGAGTATAAATTTGAATAGATCAGAACAGATTCAACAGACTGTATTTTCTTTCCTCATGTTATGATTCACAATATGAATTCACAGCATTCATTTGGAAAAGCTGTTCTTATTAAAACGCAAAACGACAGATAAGAGTGTTTTTCTACCTTCTGATAGATGTCAGATCTGTGTAGACTGTGTGTGTGTGTGTGTGTGTGTGTGTGTGTGTGTGTGTGTGTGTGTGTGTGTGTGTGTGTGGATAAGGCTGCGTGATGCTATCCTATATTTTGATTATTATTAACAATTTCCAAGAAAAGACCAAAACCTGTGAAGTTTCTGTCTGGACTACCAAAAAGAGTTAGATGTAATCTCTGGGAACCACGACTGCACAAAATTTCATGGCCATCCGTTCAATAGTCGCCAAGTAATTTCAGTCAAAAGTGTCAAGAGTCAAAAGTGGCGGATTGACCCGTCGAGCACCATAATTCTCCAGAGAGCAGCACTGTTTGGAGACCGAAAGATGACTTGTTCATTTTACAGAGCACAAATCTCATGTGAGGAGTCAGTAACTACTCCTGCTTTGGTTTTCTTCTCCTGCAGAGTCCAAAGCAAAGGAATCGTATTGATCCCACCACAATGACTGTCAGCATCAACAAGACTGCTATGAAAAAGCATATAACATCTATAGAATGGTAGGCATACCAGGGCATCTTATAAGACTCAGTGCGTAAATGTGAAGCTCCTTTGTGCCTCATAACAAACTCGATCCAGTAGAGGGCCGTGTCCAGAGGATGCATTGGTTTATCCCGATGGAGAGCAGACAGACGCTTCATGTTGTTTCTGTAGGACGGATCCTGCAGAACTTCTTGTATGGCTTCGAGGAAGTTCTGGCGAGTGATTTTGGTTGCGTCCACCACCTTAGCGGCTCCTCGCACCTCCAATCTCAAAACATTCTCAAACTGGTCAAACAGAAGGGGCATGCCCACTATCGGCACGCCGTGGTAGATGGACTCATAGATCCCGTTTGTACCACCGTGAGACACGAAGGCTTTAATCTTTGGGTGACCCAAGAGGTCGGTCTGGGGCAACCATTTTACCAGCAGTGTGTTGTTGCCCAGATTGTTGGGCCGCTCACCGACATGCCTCCATATGACCTTTTGAGGTATTTGGGCAAAGGCAGCAGCAATTTCAGAGGTGATTTCTATAGGTAGGCCTTTCACCAGTGTACCAAGAGACATCAGGATGAATCCATGCTCTCCTGAACTTTGGACAAATTCCTCCAGCTCTGACGGTAACGGCTCAGAAGGCTTACTCTGAAAACCTCCAATGTAGACAATGTTTGGCATGGTGGGTCTGGGGAACTCAAAGACAAAGTCCACCCTCATGAGCCAGATGTCTGCTCCTTGTAGAAGGTGATAGAAATTCACATCTGGGCCAAAGTACCTTTCTACCAGTCTGTCATAGTGAGGGCATACTATGAACCTGTCAATGCATATGTTGAGGACATAGTATAGGGTGTTCTTGACCCTTTGCTGAAAGGTCATCTTATCTGACATGGCATTTCCTGACGTTGGAACATAGGACGTTGGAGATGGAGCGGCCACAAAATGCCCCTCTCCACTGGTGATCCATCTCACGTTAAATACAGTTGGCAGCTTAAGTTCATGAGCCACCAGGACGCCCACAGGCAATCCCGGGTCCAGAAGAACCATGTCAAACTGAGTATCTCGAATACTCTGCATTAGAGTCTTGTTCTCAAATATTTCTATCCCCAGCAGGCTCGCCTGGTAGTGAATGTTAGACAGAGAACTGAGCATTTCCCACTGGAAGCTCACAAAGTTAGTAAGAGAAAATTCTTTCTGAATGGCCAGCATCTTGGCCAGGAAGGTCACAAAGAAGTCCTCCTCCTCGATGCTGATGGCCTCTGGTAAGGTGATCGTGATGGAGCGGTAATGTGGAGCGTTTTCTTTGATGTACCAGCTGGTGGCTGTGCGGACCACAGTGACCTCATGGCCCCTGGCATGGAGATGCTGGATCATCAGGTTCATGTTGACCCAGTGGCTGCCATCCACAGGGAATACCAGAATCTTTCCGCCCTGGACGCTGGGACTGGTCAGGAGGGACATACTCAGCGCCAGAAGCAGAAGTGAAACTCCTGGGATGCTCCCCATGGATGGACTCTGAGGACAAGAACAAACATACGAGTTTAATGTTTAATATTGTAGTAATAACCCGTTACAATGAGTCCTCGTGTCACGTTGACATGGACCCAGAGCTGTAGTCACCAAATGAGGTCGTGTTTACTGTATTTGTTGAAGAATTTGTGAGTTTTATATTCTGTTCACACGAGCTATGAAAAATATTCTTTGTTGACATATTTTACACAATAAAAGCATGACCAAAACAAAATCAAACAAAATTATAAGAAACCTTTGAAAACAAGAACAGGTAATAGGAAACAAGTATCCTATTTAGTAAAACAATATCCTCCATCACCCAAAAACATATCGATATTTGCAGTTTTTTGTCATTGTTTGAGTGATTTTAATCTATTCTTAATCATTTAGACATTTGGACTATTAGTTAGACGAAAAACAAACATTAAGTGCCATTATTTTATGTAATTTGCAAACAAAACAATTGAGTCAAATACTCGAGAAAAAGATAAGGAGATTTATTTAGAAGGAAAGGAGTCTTTCACAACATAGTTCAAAATGAGCTCCAGCTCAGCTGATTACACAAATAAAATGATGCTCAGAAATGAATGCATGAGTCATAATAATCCAATGATATCATAAGAATTTAAAAAGGCAACAGCTCTCAATATTATAATGGTGTCACAGTCACAGGGGACATTTTCTGCATACTTTCACTTTTGATACTTCAGGTACATTTTCCTGATAATACGTAGATACTTCTACTTAAGTAACATTTTCAAGGCTGGACTTGAACTGAAGCGTCTGTATGCTTCCACTGTTGCAGTTTTGTGTTTTTGTAACTCTACAACATCATTTCCCAGAATTACTTTATTCTAAAGTTGCAGGGGGAGGCCACAGGAGTACCTGAACTAAAAATAAAATAACTGGAGTGTTGCACTGATCAACAGATCAAAGTCCAATGCATGAACTGAATGCCTGATGTTACTGTGCTCTATAATCCTCTCATGTACATTCAGCAGGGGATTGCTAACAGGCTAAAAACACGTAGTCTCTTTTCCTAACAGCATGAGAAACATGCCCTCACGTGTCCAGTTTCCTTTCTGCACGTCTGTTGTTGACAAAGCTGGAAGAGGAATTGAACTGTGTGCATTCTTACATGCAGATCAGCAAGTTCCAGTGATCAGAGCTGTTGGAAACAGAGTCCTAACAGAGTCAGCAAAACAGAGTCTGCTCTGCTCTGCAATGCTGTGAGTCAGTTCATGTACTGCAGAAAAAGAGGAAGTGTTCAAACTTACCTGAAATCTCTGCAACTGTGGAGAAAAGTACTGTTAGCCTCCTCTGGCCGAGTGGAGTCCAGCACCTACATGGACAAGAATCCAAACTCCAGACCCTTACCGAGTTACATAAGGACAGAGGAGGGGGAGGGTTAACAAATGCACTTCAGATTGCTGTGTATTTTGAAAGGGGAGGAGAGGACTACAGTTTTCCCACAGAGCCCGCCCTCTGCACACACACACACACACACACACACACACCCACACACCCACACAATGCACAATGAAGTAACTCAAAGCTTTCCCAAACATTTCGCCTGCTCTGAGTTGCACAATGAGCTCATCCTGAAACAAATGTCCAGGGAGGTTCAGCTTCGTCATTTCTCATTAACAGTAACAGTGAAGCTGGAAGTTGCAGAACAGGCTTTGAGCTATGAGAACAGATTCAACTCCTGAGAGAAATATCTGGATCTTTAGAAGAAGAAGAAGAAGAAAAGGTGTTGTTTTCATGTCTGGGTGATGTGAAACGTGGACCATCGTGGACTGGTTTCACGGACTATTGGCCTTGGTGGAGGTCAGCGTTCATCTTCATCTTCATCTGAATTCAACTTTTCGTATCTGAAACAAAGTCTCTGAGTCTTGTTTTAAGTGGAATTTGCTGAAGTGCAACCGTCGTAGCAAGCAAAAAAAATGACAGAGCGTGAAACTGATGTTGAAACTGCTTCTGCTTTCACTCAGAGGTCATGTGTTGATGAAAAGGGAACAGCTCTCAATGAATTCATGCTTCGCTGCGTCTCGCTGAGAGTCGGTGTGGAGGCGTGACACATCATCAGGCTTTAAACAGCAGCGAACACCACCGGCCGTCAGTGGTCAAAATGTCTTCTTGCCGTGCTCTGCCTGTGGTCGTCCTGGCCTTAGCTGGACGCTGGTGCCTCTGTGCAGCTGATGTGGGTGATTTCGCTCCATGCCTGCAGGTCTTCTACAAGTCGTGGCCTCCTAAAGGTCTGGCCGGGACCCCGATCTGCCAGCGTTATTACAACCAGTACCGCTTCGCCACACTGTACAGTCGACCACGGCGCTCTCCGTGGTTCTCTGCCTATTTGTACTCTGCACCAGACGGAAAGAGACCCTCCTCATCTTGGAAGTATGAGCCACAGGTGAGGATATTCAAAGACTGTGTGGTCTGATTCATAGATTTGAAGCATGTATTTAAAGAAAAGAAGGTGAAAGGTGGAGCAGTTCACTGTCTTTGCATTTAGAGCTCAAAGAAGACAGACGTAGGTTTACAGGCTCTGATTTGACCTGATGAAACTCTTATTTTATTTAAGTTTTACAACTTCCTTGACTTTGTCGTCCCTGCGATGACACAACATGTCTCATTTTGTACACGCCGATGTTCCAGTTCAGCACCTGTTGCATTATGTAATGTGTTTTCAGGAAATATTAAGAAAATGAGGAAATGAGCACCACTAATGGAGAACTGCCTCATTTGTGTGTTTATGGTCTGTCAGCTCTTCACAGTGCAAAGAAAACTGTTTTTATTTTTGGTATTGATTGCCATGAAAACTCATGTGGTACACTAAAGGGCCAAAAGTACTTGGGCAGCCAAACAATACATCCATATGGGATTATGAAACATCTCCCTCCAAAACCATGAACATTAATCTGCTGCTATGAAGGTCAGTGTTCTACGTCAGTTGGACGGGGGGAGGGTTTGTTTCTGCACATTTTATCTCCCTACATGATGGTTTTCAAGCTGTTTCAAGACACTGCCAGGAATTTAATTCTCATGGAGAAATACTAAATTGCTCTCTTTTATTAGAATTTAATGAATTTATTGCATAAAAACAGTCAACACTGAGTGCAAAAAGTACCTCGTAAAAGGCACCACGTGTGACTTCCATGAAAATGTGAAACTGATACTGAAGACATGACCTTTTCCTGTCCTCAATGAAAGCTGCAGCTCTGGTTTGAAGGTGGAGACAGTAACACTGGACATCAGTGGGTCCAGGTCTTGGTCTTGCATTGCCATGAAATTCACATTCATGGTGGTGCAAAGCTAATGATGGTCCCATCAGCCTCAGCTGTACTTTGTGCTCAGTGCTAATTAGCAGATGTTAGCATGATAACATGCTAACCAAAGATGGTGAACATGGTAAACATTACACCTGCTGAACATCAGCATGTCAACATGGTCATTGTGTGCATGTTAGCATGCTGATGTTAGCATTTTCTTCAAAGCACCACTGTAGTAAGACTAAGCTCAGAGAGCTGTTAGCACCGCATAAAAGCAGATTCATTCATTCCTCCTCTGAATTACATGGTCTGTATGACATGCAGTCATCCTTAAAACTACATTGTTTTTTCCTTCCACCTGCCGATAAACAGTTAGCCTACCCGGGAGCTGATGGCAACATGGTCCCCTTCCTTCCGGGCCCTCTGGACCAGAACGTGGTGGACAGCCAGGCGGTGGAGCTGGACTACATTAATTCCACCTATTCTCGTGGCCACTTGAACCCCAGTCTTCACCACCAGAGTCACGAGGATCGCGCTGCCACCTTCACCCTCACCAATGTAGTTCCTCAGAAGGTGGGCTCTAACGACGGGCCCTGGGAAGTCCTGGAACAGACTGTCAACAAAACCCTGCAGGCCTACTGTCTCGGAGAGGCTCACATAGTGACTGGGATCATCCCTTACCTAAAGGACGAGCGCTGGCTCAAGAACCATCGTGTGGCTGTGCCTGAGTACATGTGGTCCGCCTACTGCTGCCCAAACTACAACAGCAGTCTTCCAGAAGAGCTGAAGGACGAGTTCCCCACATACGCCGCCATCGGCCGCAACGACCGCAACAGCACTGAGGAGATTGTGCCTGTTAGCAAGACAGCGAAGAAACAGTTCCGGGGATATGATGTGAGAAAGATGCCCCTGGAAACACTGGAGATGTATCTGACGGACAGGTTCAATACTGTCGTCAGTGTTTTTTATGAGCGGTGCTCGGGATCAGACTGATGTGCACACACACAGTGACCAGGTCTTTGAAGTGTTAATCCTCCTTTTATTTAGTCTAGACTAAATATACTGTCATGTTCAACGAGTTAGAAAAGAAGATTGGTTAGCTTAACTTAGCTTAGCATAAAGACTGGAAACAGGGGGAACAGCTAGCCTTGCTCTGTGCAAAGGAAAGAAACGAAAATCTACACAGTTAAAGCAAACCATTTAACAAGTTGTACCGTGTTTCGTCTTTGTGTTTGTCTTGCACTGCATTTTTGGATGGAGCTGGCTAGTTGTTTCCCTCTGTTTCCAGTCTTTATGCTAAGCTAAGCTAACCAGCTGAAGCATAATTTATTCCATCTATCTCTCTATCTCTACTATATAGTATATAGTATGCATAATGTCATTTCCCTTGTCTGGGTACATGCACACTGTTACACTTGCACTGCAGCACTTGCAGCCATACTTGCACCTTTGGACCACTAGATGGCGACTGTGTGCAACACATGCAGATGGTGAAAAGCTGTTTCAGAGCTTCTGGGCTGACTCTCACCGCAGCTGGAGGGACTTTTCCAAGTTTCCTCTTCACAGAATTCTTTGGCATTTCAAAGAAACTCGAGACCTCATTATTCTGGAAATCAGTTTGTATTTTATCTTATTATTTACTCAATGATGTCAGTCAGTGATTTTTAATTTTACGTTTATAACAGAAACCACACTTCAGACTATTTTATATCACATTCATTTTCATGAGACTGTCTGAAGATGTGAAATGAGTAGAAATGATATTTGTGTACTTTGATAGCTGAGTCAGACAAACTTGCTGCTCAAGTTGAACTCAATGGTTCTGAAGGTTTGCCAGGACCTTTTTACTTCAATGATCAGTAAGACACGTGATTTGTCAAATCAGACTCTTTGTGGATTTATTGCACAAACAGATGGTACCAGAGCACGGGAATACAAAGGGTTAAACATACTGGTGTGTCAAACTCATCATCAGGCTCAGAAAGCCTGCTGCATGATTGGAGTGAAGAGCTTGTCCCACACCTCCACCTTCATAATGGCCCTGCCCATAGGGGACATGGTACACATGACGTCCAGCTTCGTGCCCTCAAACATGAGGCAGCAGCCGTGAGCCTCCCCCCTCACAAAGCCCTCCTCCTTGTTGTAATACATCTCTTTGTACAGACTCTGGTTGCACTCTTTGCCCTTGCTGTAGATTCCCACGGCTGCCCAGTTCTTGTACATGTTGTAGTCGTAGGGCACAGAGAACATTATGGCTATGGTCTCCTTGGCGGCCTTGCTGTGCCTCTCAAACACGTCGTAGGTCAGGACGCCCACTGCGCCGGAGGCTTTGGCGCTGGTCTTGCTGAAGTTGCACACCTCAGTTTTCAGTGGGCGCACGGTGGGCTGGGGCGGGCTGTGGCAGTTGCCGCTCTCCAGGTAAACCCTTTTTTTAAAATCCAAAAAGACAGAAAAGGAATAGAATCGAAGGCAAAAAGTGGATAATGAAGGTGTTCACTGGAAAACTGGATTTTAACCTCGATTCATCCATGAAAGGAAACAAACATGCACTCTTTATCAACACGCTGCTCAACAAGCTCGTCTGTCAAGTCTTGCACTTACATGGGGTCAATCAGGCAGTAGTTATTGGTGACGTTGGTGATCTCAACGGTGACATTTCTTCGGCTTGTCAGGTTAGCTGCCAGAGCCTCTGCTGATTCGCTCATCCCGCTGCTGAAGGCTGCGACAGAGCACGAGAGGAAAATGCAGATCTGTATGTTGCTGCACACATATGCACACGGCTGTTCAAATCCTCCCACTGTGCACCACAAATCACTAAATATCTGTTTGTAAACCGCCTTACCTGTCCGGATCACAGGTGTGCTGCTCGCTCAGGTAACACCAGCTCTGAACCAGTTCACGGTTCAGTCCTTAGATCTTTCTTGTTGGGGAATGTGCGACACTTAAATCCCACCCATAACCGTCTCCACCCTGTTGCTCACCTCGTCTCAGACTTTTCATCCCATCGACACCTGAGGTTGGTGTCCAGGGTGGAGCCATTGATTACGACAGTACCATGTTGTTGTCTGTCTCTGTAACGCTGGAGTTTTGTAAAGTCAGGAGCCGGTTGGTTCAGCTGTCATGACCCTGTCTCATACCACGCTGTCTGCTATGCACCACACCTTCAGGGTCTGGGTCTGAGGTGTTTCCACTGTCTGACTGTGAGGACAAACCTCCAGACAGTGTGAACAAAGAGAAGACATGTTTTATCAGCTGAGGAGGTGGAAATCCTCCACTGTTCATCTGTTGTTACTGCGTTTGTGATCAAATTAAAGGAAAGATGATACGAAAATCAGAATCCTTTAAATTGTTTTTATTGGTTGAAAGCACCCAAACATGATATGAACGACAGACATCTGCACGTATGTTTTCAGGAATATCTGCTCTCACATTTCATCCTCACAGTGTTACAAAGAGACTAATCCCATCCTGTCATACACCTCCAGTTTGATGATAGCCCTGCCCTCATCCGACATGCAGGCCCTCACCTCCACCACCCTTCCCTTGTACACCACCCCCGAGCCGTTGGCCTCGTGGCGCTCAAAGTTGGTGAAATCCTTTCCCTCGTACATGAGCTCGTACAGCTTCTTATCGCAGGCTCTCGTGTGCTCAAAGACGCCCACCGCCAGCCAGTTCTTGTAGAAGTTGTAGTCGAACGGCACGGAGAACATGACGGCCATCAGCTCGTTGCGGTGGCGGTTGCGCATGTCCAGCAGCTCGTAGGTCAGGACGCCCACGGCGCCTAACGCCGTGTTGTCGTCCTTGGTGAAAGAGCACACCTCGCTCTTGGTGGTGCGCACGGTCGGCTGTGGGGGGCTGAAGGTGAAGCCGCTGTGCATGTACACCCTGGAGAGGAGAGGAGGGTGGATGCAGCCATGAGTGTGGGAGAAGCACTTAGATTGTTTATTTAAGTTAAATACTGATAATACAATGTGACAGTACTTAAAATAAAAGTACTGAGGTCCCTGCGACTGATACATTCATATATGTGACATCATTAAATACTGAAGCGTCAGTGTTAGAGCAGCGTTTTACTGCTGGAGCCGCTGCAGGTGGAGCAACTTTCAACTACTTTATATGCAGTTAACTGGTTCAGTGCAGTGGCTCATGTCTTTATGGGTTCATACGCAGCAGAGGAAGGCCTCGCTGTCTGACAGCTGCTCTTACTTTGGGTTGATGAGGCAGTAGAAAGCGCTGACATTGGTGATCTCTATGACACAGTTGCGGTTGGTGGTGAGGCTGACGGCGTGGGACTCTGCAGTCTCAGGCATGTTGACGGCTGCTGGAGGACAGAGGCAAAGAAACGAGATGTGAACAACTGAAACTGAAACTCTGTCATCATTAAAACTGAAGAGGTGCTCACACATTGCCCTGAGGGGTTATTTGATTAATGTGCTGACTGCTCAGAGGCATGCAAACAACACGAGGGTGAAGCACGATGCATTCAGGACGCTGCAGCACACTTTCATCTCTACACAAGACAAAACACTGAAGTCTCCCCTCCTGACTGTGTACATTAACCACCAGACATTTGTTCTAGCTTTGGTGAAAACAGCATGATTATCTCAGAGTAAATGTACTTACTTCACTTTATGTCGCACACACACGCTGGCAGAGAGTCCTTTGAAAATAAATTGAGTTTGGTTTGGAGACGAGCACAAAGTCCCGCCTGCAGTCACACCTCACAGCGTCCGAGCTTCCAGTAGGTGTGTCTGTGCGCTGATCTCAGATCTGCTCCTGCTCCTCACATGCAGTGAATGATCAGTCCAGAGCTGCAGTGGAACGTTCACTGACTCAGTGCTGATGATCAGCTCTGCAAAACGTGGAAAAGTACTGCTCAGATGAACAATAGAGTGTTCCTCAGGGGCTGACAGGTGAAATTCCTGAATGTGTGGTAATATGTATAGACCACACCCGTCAATACATCCAATAATTGGATGCAGTCCAAACCTGAACTGGTTTATCTGAAAATAGACATTATGGCAGTTGGTGACTTAAAGAGGCCGCCACTGTCACAAGCGTTATGTTTGAATGCATTTGATTATGTGCCCAAAGACGCGGAAAATGACCACAAAGAGATGTAAAACAACCAGAAAGAGACAAAAAATGACCGAAAAGAGACGCACAATGACCATGAAAAGAAAGAAAATGACCACAAAGAGATGAAAAATGACCACAAAGAGATGCGAAACTACCATAAATGACCAAAACGAGATGCAAAATGACCACAAAGAGACATAAAATGACCACAAAGAGACGCAAAACCACCACAAATCACTACAAAGAGATGCTAAACAACTGCAAAAAAACACAAAAAGACCACCTAGAGACTCAAAATGACAACAAGTGACTACAAACTGACACAAAAACAACACAAAGAGATGCAAAAGGACTACAAGTCTGTAGAAGCCCTCCATCACAGCACTGCCCAGCAAAAATGAAGATAATGAAAGCAAGTCATGTCCTGGTGAGACAGTGTGCAGGAATGTTCACTGTCAGGTTTATCGCCGTCCTGTCGTGTCTTTCAAATATCAGCAGCACCCGGAGACATGAAGACATGAGGTGCTGAGAGTAAAGGACGATCTTTTAAAGAGCAAACACTGAGACGGAAGAACCGAACCACCATACACTGAAACATTCCAGAGGTCAGGTGAGTCGACTGGACGTTTGATCAGGTGAGATCAGGAAATGAGTGAGTAGGCGGGGCAGATCTGCCACCTGCAGAAGGCAGAGACAGAGACAGGAAGAGACACACAGGGAGGAAGGTAACCAACACACGGGGAAGGCCGGAGATCCAAACATGTCCAGCTGGTCGAACAACTTCGCTCACCTGTTCGCTTTTAAGTGTCTGCACAAACAAAACCAAAGCAATGACACGTTGTTCATCTTTTTCTCATCCAATAAAACACATTTTATGACAGAAAACTACCAAAATGTTAAAAGAAATGCAGCAGCACATCCAAACCACTCACACTCCCTCACATAGACTAAATGTTAATAAACATAATGTTGATGCTGAACCTCTCAGTTAATGTCTTTCTTACAGTGATACAGCATCTGCAAAGCCTCGGAAATTATTAAATAGTAGAACAAGAAGCCTGGCACATCCTCATTGTTCCTGTATTTCTGCAGTAAAAAGTCCCAGGAGAGTCTCGTCTTGCAGAGCTCACACACTTTGCTGAGTGTTTGAAGGATGTTTGCTTTGAGGACTCAGCAGCTCAGTCTCACTCAGACGTTAACAAGCCTCAGCTCGAGCATATGAACACGCAGCATGTGCAGAACTTCTTCACTAGGATGTCAACTAAAGTCATATTCAGTCCACGGAGCTTCACCAAACTGTTCTGTTTCTGTGCAGAGTCGCATTCGTTGAGTTCAGTCACAGTGTGACAGAATGGAAACAGCAGCATCACCAAGCTTTTCTCTTTGCTGTGTGTGCGCCACGAAAATCAGCGACTCACACGGATCCCTGCAGGGCTGTGTTCAGCACTCAGCCCCATTAAATCCATTTCACACTGAATTATCATCTGCTAATTACTGATTTCACCACAAGATGGAGCTGCAGGGGTAAAAATGAACAGCACAGGTGACAGATGATGATGCGTCTGCGAAACTGACTGAAATGTGTCTGAACGGGTTTTTGACACATTAACTGTGTTTGTCGAGGATGAAGATGCTGCTGAGAGGCTTTGATTCAGCGTCATGTTTGAATTAAGAAGTTCATACAAAGAGTACGTTTATCTTCTCGTTCACGCTGATTAAAGAAGCGAAGAGCAGAAATCTCTGTGACCACAGGAACACTTCATCCTTCAACAGCAACACACGTGGAGATACGAGCTTTTCACCGGACAGGAAGAGGATGGAAAGAGTAATCTGTAACTAAAGCTGTCAGACAAATGCAGTGCAGTAAAAACTGCAATATTTACCTCTGAGATGAAGTGGAGAGAAGAAACAAAATGGAAATATTCAAGTGAAGTACAAGTACCTTAAGTTTGCACTTAAGTAGTACATGTACTGTACATGTACTAAATGTAGATGAGTAAATGTACTCTTACATTCACAACAGGACACACTGATGCACTTTGAACCATACAGGACGTTCATATTAGTCGAAGAACTCAACAGCTTTTAGTCATAATGAAAACCATCACGGAGACGAACTGAAGAGTTTCTGTTCAAAAGTTTAAAGAAGGTAAAGTGAGAAGACGTTAAAATGTTTTCTGTTCATTAACCAGAGTGTCTTTTCATTATTCTTCTAATTAAAACAGTGTTTAATTAAAACAGCCTGTCACTGTTTTTATGACGGCATCATAAAATCAACCGCTCAGGCTGTAAGAACAGTGTCATGGAGGCTTATGAGCAAACAGGAGCCGCTACACGCTGTTAGAGAAAGATAATTAAAGGCTATAAAATCACT
The DNA here is from genome assembly GCA_037975065.1 of Chaetodon trifasciatus. Classification (NCBI taxonomy): domain Eukaryota; kingdom Metazoa; phylum Chordata; class Actinopteri; order Chaetodontiformes; family Chaetodontidae; genus Chaetodon; species Chaetodon trifasciatus. The sequence goes on along the minus strand of JBBMOE010000047.1, from coordinate 4,457,548 downwards.
TGTCAGAAAAATATCACCTTGATTTATATTTACAAGTGTGGAGATGTTTCATTTGCGATGTGCCAGTTTTTGATTTATTCCCTCAGATGTTTGTACAGTATATTGGTTTACTGAGCGTTCAACAGGTTTTTCCAGTGTGTAAAATCATATGTAAAATCCACAAAATACAAAAGATGTACCAAAACGGCAGAACAGCTGTTTATTGTCTTAAATGTTGCATGAACAAAAAACATCTGCAAAAAGCTTTGTGAAGAAAATCTATAAAAACAATATGAAAAATCTACAAAATAAAGCCTGTGTCTGAGAGCAACACATCAGTCCTCATCAGCACAGAAGCACCCTGAGCCAGCAGAGAAACACTGTGTGTCGCATGAAATCTCAGAGGAAACACAGTCAAAGGACCGTTAGAGCGTACAAACAAGTTTTAGCTGTTAAACTATAAAATATTACTGACCATGTTCAACGTACACTCAGGCTGTTTGGATGTAACTGTGCTTGTTTGGAGGCAGCTCTCAGCTTCCACTCATCTCTGCAGTGCATGCACGCAGAGTAACACTGACTCGACCCCACGTGATCGGTAACACTACTCAAAACAAGGTTCACACGTGAGAGTATCATGAGTGGGCATGGAAGGGGCATCCAACCCTAACCCTAACCCTAACCCCTAACCCTTTGTGAACACATGACTGAATGAAGGAGATGAACACATGGTTCATGCTACCTGATTCGTAGCAAATGGGCTAATACATGTAAAACCACTTTAAAGATAAGGCTGGTGACATTTAGCTCATTGGTTCCTAATGAGGACCCTGAAACAGCTGAAAAACAGCTGATCACTGTAGTTCTTATCAAACGTTACTCAAACAGGAGGAAATAGGAAAATTTGTCAGGGACTATTTTCAGCGGTGGATGAATCCACGTTTGGTGCTGTGTGAGTGTTTGTGGCAGCAGGACGGTGCGTGTGTGTGTGACAGTCAGAATAAACCACAGTGTGTGTTGATTGATGTGTTTTTAGCCACGTTAGCACAGGTGGTCTGTCCAACAACCACAGGATGGACTGCCATGAAACTCACGCTAACGCTCACGCTCTCCCTGTGACGTATCCTCATTTCTTCGGTGACTCCCTCAAATTTCATCTTGTGCCACCAGCAGGTGCACGTTTGATTGTAAGTGAAACGTCTCAGTTTGCTCGTTACTTTGGTTTGTTACCAAATATGTGCACAATTATAAGTAATGTTCCCTATAATTCCCATCATCCTTTGTGTTAGTGCTTTAGCATACCAACACACTAAACTAAGACAGTGTCAAAGGCTGCTAAACATCATGTTATACAGCACACTGACATTAACATTTATCTAGTAGAGCCTCACAGCTGCCTTCATGGCTGTCTTAGTCTTGTTGGTAGTTTCAGACAACATTGGAGCTCTGTGACAGAGGAATTAGATCAGGCTATTACTTGTGTGTAGGATGACTTCATCACTGATTTTGGTCATTTTGAGGGATTTGTTGAGAAAAATAAGAAAAATATTAAATATTGCCAGCTTTACCCTCTAAGGCCACCAAGAAGAAGAGCAAAGAGCAGCAGGAACAGTTCCTCAGCCTGCCAGTCACAGCTGAGGGAACATGGAGCCCGCCGTGATGAACGACAGCCCCGTCTTCTCCTCTATCCATTGGTTGTAGTTGGTCACTCTGGTGTAAACGCCGGGTCGAAACTCCTTGGCGCAGCCGTCGCCCCAGCTGATGACGCCGAACAGGAAGAGCCTGCCGTCGACCTCGCACACCAGAGGCCCTCCTGAGTCTCCCTGTTGGAAGGAAAACGAGCGGCATTAAAGGGAATCCAAGCTGATCTGTGGAAGCCTGATCGAGTTTGGGCTTGTTGTGAATACCTCGCAGGCATCCTGGCTCCAGTCAGGTCGCCCGGCACAAAACATGTTGTCGGTGATCATGTTTTCATAATAGTCCTCGTGTCGACACACATCGTCGGCGAGGAGGTTCACCTGAGCCTCTCTGAGGTACTGAGACTTATACCACAAACCTGCAGAGATTAAAAACTGCTAAAACCACACAAATACTGTGCAAGTTATTACGGCTTGAAAAGTATCATAATTAGAGGTGTGAACTGATTTATCTAAGTGCTGTACTTAAGTCCTCTGGGAGCTTTCAGCTGCGCCTGATGGTCTTCACATGGGGATCAACACGGATCAAGGATGATCTTTTCAGTGTCAGATGTGATCCATGATCCTTCCTCAGCCAGTGGAGCTGAAGACCATGAGATGCAGCTTAAAGCTCACAGAAGCGAGTCGATGAGTGGTGATGAGTGAAACATGGCTGCAGGCTTTGGCTCATCTTCACCACATGTGGACGTGATGTTTGGGTGTCCACATGCTTCTTGCCGTATGTCCACTGCACAGTCAGACAGGACGGCAGTGTTCAGAGGAGTCTCCTCACCGAATTTCTCTTTTCCATATCCAGCGATCTGACAGGTGAAACCAGACCGGAGTCTCTGCTGAGGCGGCGGCAGGCAGACGGTCTTCACCGAGCTGGTCTCCACTGCACATTTCCCCTGAGTGGCCCTCAGCCTCACCAGAGCTGCAACGCAGATATCAAGGAGTCACCGCTTTGATTTCATCACCTCATCAGTGCTGAAGCGTCTACGGACGCGTTCGTACCGATGTCGTTGTTGAAGTTCCCCGCGCTGTTGTCAAACCCTTCGTGGACGATGATCTCCTCCACCCTGAACGTTTGCTCCACAGTCGGGTCGCTCTCATTCAGAGCATTTTTCCCCAAGACGACAGAGAAGCGGCGAGTTTTGGCGCCGGAGCTGCAACACAAATTCACAAGACAAGTATGATCAGCCTGCTGTTCCTCAGCACCTGCTTTGGTTACAGTAAGTGACCTCACGTCCTACCCGTCAGGGAAGCAGTGGGCAGCTGTGAGGACCCAGCAGGCTGAGATCAGACTGCCCCCACAGCGGAAAACCCTCTCCTTGGATTTGCTGCGCCAAAATATGGCAGCGACCCACGGGTGGGATTCCACGGTGGCAACTGTTCCACCCACGATCTTCATCAGCTTTCTTCTGCTGCGCTGGCCACATGTGGACTCTGCAGCTGGGGGATGAAAGCGAACTCAGAACAGTCGAGGGAAGCGTGAAAATGAGATACGATGAGTTCAGCGAGGCAGTGAGGTTACCTGGCTCTGGATCAGCGGGTGCAGGCGGAGGCGGGGCCGGAACTACAAGATTAGAGAGTTTTTAACACTGATGAAACATGCGCTCTGGTTTCCATTTTCTTGGAACACTACCGAGAGAATGCACTTACTGGAACCAGAGCCACAGTGTGCAACAGCACAGTACTCCCACACCAGACGCTGGTTCTTCCACACATAACACCACGGACGGCGTCTGAGGCGAAGGTTTCTGTGGGGGGAAAAACATTTAATCCATCAAACTGCACAACATCAAGATGGTAGTTATTATCACATGTGTCATGTGAGTTTTTCTCCACCATATTGGATCTGAAATGAAACAATAAGAAAGGATTTTAGCTTTAAAGGCCCTGAAAACAGCTTCTACGAGCCTCTGGACCGATATTAGCACGACACAAAACAACTTCCAAAATTGACTTTCCTTGTTGCGGGATATGAAACTACATTTTCAGAGGTTTTGAAAGTTCTCTTGGCTGTTTTAACATCCTCACTGTCTTTGGTGAACAGCACAGGACTGCTCAGTTCCTCTGGTTTGGGTGTGAACACCTTCAGGTCAAAGCTGACAGTCAACACTTTAACTTCAGTCCAAGATGGTGCAGCAACAATGTGAGCCCCATCGTCTCAGTGCCTCCTGGGTTCTCTCTGCCCTTTCACTGCTGTTTCCACCATCTTCTCAGAAGTTATACTGTGTGTTGTTCTGGTGCTAATACACAACAATGCTTAGTCTGATCAGGAGGATCGAACCGCAGACCTCCTGTGATTGGTGGCCAACTCGTTCTTTCACCTGACGTACTGCTACCACGTAGTACTTCAGGCTGTACGTGTTGTGTATCTGGAGTTACGGCAGCCTACCTGCAGTAGTTGTGTCTCCCTGAATTAACATCTGAAGACAAGTACAGCTCCCTGGTGTCCGAGTCCCACTCCTCACATGTTCGTCCACTCTCTGATTTAGACACTGTGCCTCTGTACTTCAGTCCCATGCCCATGTAGCACTGACCGTCTTGTGCTGAAGGAACAGAGGGATGGTTTGATTAAACGTGAAAAAGGTAAATGCAAATCGGTTTGCAGCCGAGGTTCTTACCTGTTTGACAGTTTTTCCCCTCAAAACCATCAGCACACAAACAAAACATGTGTTCACCAGAAGTCAAGGCTGGAACTGAGGTGCCTCCATTCAGACAGACCCCGCCTGAAACACAGGATGCACTTCATGCTCTCAGCAGCTTGATGTTAACGTACAGAACTGCACAGCACTGACAGATGTAGAGTTTCTCACCTGAACTTTCAAAGGAGGACGAGAACGAAGAAGATGAAGACAAAGAGGAGGAGGAAGAGGAGGAGAAGGTGGCAGAGGCAGAGGCAGAGGCAGAGGCAGAGAAAATAGAAAATTTATTCCGTCTTCTTTCGCTCAATAAGCCCTAAAAATACAAAAAGCCTGATAAAATCTCCTGAAAAGAAATGCATCATTTCAGTAGAAGTCAGATAAAAACACCGTACCTCCCCGGCTGCTGACAGAGCTGCCAGCGTGCACATCAAAACAGCAAAGCTCGTCTTGGTTGTCATATTGGCACTGCACAGATTGAGATCCTCACAGCAGGAGTGTGTCTGCAGAGAGCGGTATGGGATCCTCCTCAGGGCTCACCCTGTTTTGCCTGCTGCGTGCAGGGAGGAGGGAGTGCCGTGATTGGCTGAGGAGAGCTCTGTGACGGGCCGGCCCACTTGATTTGGTGTGATGAAACCGCTGCTTGCAGGGCAAGTGGATGAGTAAGCGTCGTTAATCCACATCAGTAATACCCAGGAAGAATATCAGCACGTTTGGTCTGCTGGAGGCTGGAGTCACATCGGACGTGCAGCTGTTTACATGGTGAAGCTACGCATCAGATTCTGGATTAAACTGAATCTGGATGAATACTGAAATTATACAGTTAAACTGTTTATGACTGTCTGGACATCATAAACCTGCAGTATGTTGGTTTCCCCGCCCTGTGACACCTCTGCAACATCCGTTGGGAAACCGGTCCAAATGTACCAATAATGACCACATGAAGAAGAAGCCGCCGCAGTGCTCACTGGGTGTGTCTTTAACTTCTCACCGGGTCTCTGTAACATGATTTTGACCTATTTTTTACAGACAGATGCTAAATTTAGACTTTGGACTTTTTACTTCGGCAAAAAACAAAACAAAACAAAAATCATTCAATTTGAAAATAAAAAAATTTAAAAAATTCAAGCTGTGATTGAGAGAAAATGCGAGCAGTGAGACACATTTTCCTCATTTTAGACAATTTTCGGCAAGCGAATCCAAACAAATCTGAATTTGATGACAAACGTTTGATTCATTTCAGATTTTTCTTCTGTGTTTGTTTGTTTCTGTCTTAGTTTACTGTTGTGAGTGTGTATCCTAGGCTCTGTAACTGTGTCAGTGTGTCAGTACTGACGTAACAGAGTTACAAAGCGGGAAAACGTATTTCGGCTTCCGTGATTCCAGAAATAAAAGTCCCATTCATTTTCCCATAGACACAATATGTGACTCATAAAACATGAAGCACGTTGACTCAGCCTGAAACTCTCCCACTGAAATCATCAGGACAAACGATTAACAGCTTACAAAACATGTGTTTCATTGATAGAAAGCGGAAGGTACAAATGTGAAAACTCTGGTGGTTTAGTTCACTGTGACTCGCAGGGTTAGGGTTCAATTTTTGGCCATCCTGAACCCAACAGGACCCCAAATATTAAGGCATAATTATTCTAATTATTATATCAAATATTAAAAAACCCTACCTATGATGAAAGCGTCGCGCTAACAGCTACAGTAACTTGGACACTAGTGATGTGAACACTGAATTTGATATATTTACTGTTAATCAAACCACAATGAACAAGAATTAGCTAGCTAGCAGGCTAATGGGAAACGTTAATTCCGTTTATCTTGGAAAATAATGACATGGGCCATTGGATTTAATGGCTTTACTGGTTACCAGAATTAACTAGCTAGTGTGGCATGACAGCAACTGAAGGGACGTCACGGAAAATTGGCATGGTTTACACCCGCCAGCGGCAGCACAGTAGTTAGCTTAATGGCTCTTGAATGCTAGTTAGCGCAGCGTGCTAGTTAGCTTAACATGGTGTTTGGTTTATTTAGTGGCTCAGGCAACTTTCTGGGTTGGTTTAACATGCTGTTAGCATGCTAGTTAGCTTAGAGTGGCAGAGCATTGCTTGATGTGTTCAACAGCATGATGTTGGTGATAGCAGCATGCTAGCTGGCTTCACATGTTGTTAGCTGGTTGTTAGCATGCTGTAGAGGGCTGTGTTGAATGCGGGTGCAGCTACAGAGGAAGATGGTCTGGTGAGGAGATAAGTAAACAAACAAACAAACAAACAAACAAACAAACAAACAAACAAACAAAACTACCTCTAACTACATATAATTATGATAGAATGAAATGATATGATGATACAGATGGTGATGATGATGATGATGATGATGATGGGCATGAAGATCTGAACCTTCATACCTGCTTCTGAATAACTGCTATACTTATAAATGAAGGTAGTTTTATTGTATGAATAATGTCAATGAGAGCAAATATTTACATTAGGATCCCGGAAGTCGTCTGGTTTGGATCCTGCTTGGCTTTGTGCTAGCTTTACGGCCCTCGGAATTATTAGTATTCTTGAGCGGACATAGAAACTAACAATAACAGACTGCGTTTAATGTCAATACGGTGTGAAACATCATGACGGGTCATTCTCACACTAACATAATTTAAACCTCCATGTTTATAAAAAGTCATCAATTCATTTTTTTAAATTTGGTTTTCCGACTTTCAAATTTGTTTTTAATTGATATTTTGACTTTTCCTTATTTCATTTTTTGGTATTTTATTTCATTTAATTGTCCATACTTATATTTGTATTGAATTGTAGTGATGATTGTTTTAATTTAGTTCTAGGCTCGCATCGATTAACATTTTAGAAAAGTACCAGCAGCTACTTTTGCCACGCGTTCGCTTGAAGTTCTAGTTTCTGAGCAGCTCTTGAACGCAGCAGGAGCGCAGCGCGGCTGTCAGCGCTGGATGGAGATTATCCTCCTTTACGGCCACTCAGTGTTAGAGCTGATCCACACGGGCAGGAGGCGGCCTGTGACTCAACATGGGAAACGCCGACACAAAACTTCACTTCAGGAAAGCGGTGATTCAGCTCACAACCAAAACTCAGGTCGGTTTCTCTGCAGCAAAACGCAGAAAGGCGCAGAAAAGCGCGTCGGTCGAGCGTTTGCGGGTTAAATTCAGGCTGTGGAGATGAAGCTGGAGTGCCAGATGGTAGCCTGAACTGAAGCCCAGGTGACACAAAGTGGAGAGAGAAGAGCAGGAAAACACTGCAGTCAGTTCATTTAGGTTTGATTTTCAGACAAACAAACAAACAAAAACCAGAACAAACCGAAAAATACATTTTTTAATATTCCTGCTGTTTAAGAGACTGAAAGACGCAGTTTGGTCTGTGGACAATTTGACTTCTTCCATTTGTTGTTTATTTAGTGAAATAATCCTCAAATGACTTGAACATGAAAAATGTTTGCTTAGTTTTCTTCCAGGCAGCAGAAATGTGTTCACCTGGCAGGTGAATTTAAGGTGGAACCAGCGAGATACAGGTGACTGCAGCCTGGTTCAGAGTGTGTGTGTGTGTGTGTGTGTGTGTGTGTGTGTGTGCGCGCGCGCGGCTCATAGCTGTTAGCTGAGTATTAGATGAGTCTAACAGGTAATTAAAGGTTTTTAGTGTCTTACATTTAAGTCAGAAACGATTCGTCGATTGATCCGTGGACAGAAACCAATTAGAATTGTTTTGATAAAAGATTTACTGTTTCAGTAATATTTTAAGACATAATGTTTAATGTTTTCAGCTTTTCAAAGACGAGAACGTGCATCTTTACTTCCTCACAGGAATAATTTGAACATTTTTTAGACAAAGCAAATATTTGACCGATCAAGAGAACAACCAGCAGATTGATTGGCAAAGTCATTACGAGCAAAACTCCTTTATTCAAAAGTATCATCAGGAAAGTGAAGTATGAAAGTAAAAGTACTTGTTGTGCAGTAAAACGTGTCCTGTGGCTGATTGTCGGTTCTGTCGGACATCATCAGATGTTCCTCTGAGGCCTCAGTGTTCTGCAGTGTTTTACTGCTGTGGCTGCTCGTGGTGGAGCTTAGTCCAGTGGTTCTCAACCTGTGGGTCAGGGCCCTCCAAAGGGTCACAAGGTAAATGTGAGAGGCCGTGAGGGAGAGGAAAGAAGAAAACGTTGTCAGATAAATGTGGTGGAGTGAATTCACAACATTGAAGATGAGCCACAAAAACACAACGTAAAGACTAGAGGACATGATAGGAACCACACACACGCACACACACGCACACACACACGCAGTGACGTGCTGCTGTGTGTCCTCTCCTGCAGCCTGTAGAAGCCACAGATGACGCCTTCTGGGATCAGTTCTGGGTCGACTCCTCCGTCTCCATCCAGGACGTCTTCGCTCTGGTGCCGGCGGCTGAGATCCGAGCTGTCAGAGAGGAGTCTCCGTCAAACCTGGCAACCCTCTGCTACAAGGTGAGCTGCGTCAATGAGGAGGCCGTACTGGGCGGGATGCCATGTCTCTTATGGTCGATGTTGTTTGTTCAGTGGTGGAAGAGCAACGCTGAACTTTTACTGAAGTGAAAGTAGAAGTACCTCAGGGTAAAAATACTCTGTTAGAAGTAAAAGTCCTTACTGAAGTACAAACTGTTAACATCAAAAGAAGCTTAAAGTACAGAAAGTAAAAGTACTCATTAAGCAGTTCATCTCTTTAATGCTGCAGCTGGTGAAGGTGGAGCTAACCTGAGTACTTTGTGTACTTCAGGGGTGTTTAATCCACAATAATAACACTAGTTTATCAGTGGATGATATATTCTGTGTTAAGAATCTGAATCTGCAGAGTGACTCTGAAAGCTGCACTTCGGGACAGTACTTGAGTAAATGTACTTAGTTACTTTCTCCGGAGGCTTCGGTCCATCCTGGATGCAGTGTGAGTCAGAGGAATGCTGCTGTTTGTTGTTCCCACACTGAACGTCACACACGTCGGCGTCTGCAAAGGTCAAAGGTTATTCAAGTAAATGTGACGCGTCTGGAAATAAAACTGTTCAACGGACGAGACGAGACGACGAGAGACCGTTCGTTTCTCCCAGCAGGGACAGATTTACCGTTGACATCCAGTCATTTTAAAGCACGCTGTAAAAAGTGTCTGAAGCAGAGAATGAAAACTGTCGAGTGTCAGATCAGAGTCGCCTTCACTGTTCTGGGATCAGATTGTTCCTCATTTAAACAAAACTTTAATCTCTTTCACACAAAGTTCTTTACTTTAAATAAAGTTTTTTTTTAGAAGCAAATGTTCATATTTGTCACATTAGAGGGTCAAAAAGTAATTTCTCTGCTGTTCGCTGGAACTTAACAATCATATCGGTTAACGATGAAGTATGAAAATCTAAAAACAAAATCGAACAATGTGGCTGAATATTTGAGGGAACACTTTGAAGAAAACAGAAAATGAGCACTACGCAGCTAAGAGCGGGAGATGATTAGCTTAGCTTAGCATAAGCTCTGTTCATCGATAACCATTTCCTGGCTTCTTGTCAACACGTGGTTGCTAGGCAACGATCACTGTCACTCTTCAGTTTCTGTACAGATTAAACAGGCGAGATATAAAGTGTTGATTAGTGAAGTTTACAGCTGCTGGAGGCAGATGAAGTAAATGATATTTAATAACATTTGCCAAAATTAATTAAATTAAACTGAATTAAAAACAATAAAAAAAGCTTTATTTTTCTTAACTTTTTAACCCCTGAACTTTCCCCTGTAGAAGCTTTGAGGTTAAAATAGTTTTATTCCTCACTTCAGACAGTATCACACACTGTGTTGTGTTTCAGTGAAATATTCAAACCCCAAAACTCACATCAGACACATTTCCAAAGGTTCAGCCTGTTATATTCGGGATCTTTACAAACGTTAAGATCTCCACTAGAATTTAGGATGAAGCTCTGTGAGCTTAAACAAAGCTTGGCTGCACAGCGCGAGTTTACAGACTGACCAAAGAAAAGAAAAGAATCAGTCATTTCAGCTGCTTCTGAGGCTCTTTCCTTGTCTTTGATGTGTAGACGTCTGACTGCAAAGCCTTCACACAGTCTCGTCTTCTTGGCGTGCTCTTCCTCAGGCGGTGGAGAGGTTGGTCCAGGCTGCGGACACCGGCTGTCCCTCAGAGAAGGAGCGTCAGATCGTCCTGAACTGCACCCGCCTGCTCACCCGCATCCTGCCCTACATCTTCGAGGACGCCGACTGGAGAGGCTTCTTCTGGTCCACCGTGCCCGGAGCCGGCAGAGCGGGGGTACGACCCCGACACACACTCTGTTACAGGAAGTCTCCTGGAGGGAGGCCAGGTCGTCCTCCAGAAACTCTGACCAAGTCTGCCTCCATCAGGTCTCTGCCAGGCAGCTGCTCTCCACCCAGAGAGCATGACGCTGGACGTTATGTTCATTAATGATTTCACACTGAAGCTGAAGCTGAAGGAGTCTCTGAGGCTGGTTTCCACTGAAGTCCTGCATGTGTGCTGTAATAGGAAAGGAATGCATTGAGGAAGCACTTATTCCCTGTTTCTACAAGTTAAATTACAAACCAGCCGCTGTGTGTGTGTGTGTGTGTGTGTGTGTGTGTGTGTGTGTGTGTGTGTGTGTGTGTGTGTGTGTGTGTGTGTGTGTGTGTGTGTGTGTGTGTGTGTGTGTGTGTGTNATGCTTGCAGTGACAGGAAGTCATTTACTGACAAGCTGGCAGAGCTCGTTTCAGGGTTTCATGTGAAAACAGTGGCTAATTACATAATCATGTTGACATAGCCTGGGGGGGGCAAAGAGAAAGAAAAAGAAAAGAAAACACGTTGAAGGACAGTTTCTCTGAAATCATTAAAGAAAAACGAATTCTTCTCCCTAAAAGGTAAAAAACAGTGGAAACGAGGGATTTCTAACAGAAACACAAGTCTACAGACATGCTAGCTGCTAACATGATAACAATGCTAACATGCTGCTGATTAGCAGGTATAATGTTCACCACCTTAGTTTAGCATGTTAGCATGCTAACATTTCCTGATCAGCAGCACAGTTGGTATCATGAGCTGTGCTGGAAGCAGCAGACGGAGGCTTGTCGAGGTTCGTCTGTCAGCAGCCTCTCGGCTCTCCAGACATCAGAGGATCTGAGGCCCTTTGAGCCTCCCAGTTATAATAATCCACACCAGTAAGAGGTGATGGAGCTGTCTGACTCAGGATCAGGATCAGGGCTGTAAGGTGAGACTGGCTGCTGCTGTCGATGCTGTCGAGGTCACTGTCCGAAAACAACCCCTCCCCCCCCCCCCGCCTCCTGACGGCAGCTGGTTCTCTGGTTACCTGGTCGGCAGGGGACCCACAGTCCAAACACTGCCCATATTGTGTGTCCCCCTCCTGCTGGCCACTGGTTGAATTAAGGAGGGATTGAATGTCCCTTAATTAAAGTGTGGGACTGAGCTGCAGCAGTTGGAACAGACCGATGGCTTGTTTGTAGCTCTGTGGGGAAAACTGTTATCGACTGCAGTTAAATAAAAGAAACCAGTGAAACTGTGTGTTTATAACGTGACATTTTCACTCATGAACTAAACGACATAAACGTCTCTAATATGGAGTGAAATCCAGTGACGAAGCAGCAGGTGTGGCTTTCTGAGGCTGTAGTTCGTGGTGCTCTCGTGTCAGATTGAACTGAGTTTAAAGAAGCATTTTGGAAAACACTCATTTGATTTCTTGCAGAAGGTTAGATGCCATTCGTATGCCTGTACAGTAAGTATGTACCTGAAGGCAGCAGCCAGTTAGCATTAAGCTAAGCTAAGCTAACTGGCTGCTGCGAAGCAGAACCTCTCCTGTGTTGCATAGTTCCTGCTTTGTTCCCATTATATTGGAGGTGTTCACATTATTCTGTCCCACTGTATAGGCCTATTTCAGTTGTGAGAGATTTTCAACTTTTCCTTCGTTACATCAACCTTATGGTGACGTCTCTGAATTTGTCTCTTTACCCTCCAGCGTCTGGACGAGGATGACAACGACGATGAAGCACGGCCGCTGGCTGAGTCCCTGCTGCTGGCCGTCGCCGACCTGCTCTTCTGTCCAGATTTCACTGCTCAGAGCCACAGCAAGAGCAGCCCGGTGAGTCCAGCAGCCCTCTGCGTTACACCGAGGTTCAGCTGTGGCCTCGTTATCCCACAGCGCCGCTGCACGCAAACACCTCCAATATTCAGTGTTTCACTAAGAAGATCTAGCAGCGCGTGGCCGCAGGCGGACTCATTAACTGAGTGACGTTTCTGCAGCACTGCTCCTTAAAGGAAGAGTCAACATTTTGCTTCTCATTCTGAGAAGACTGATATCAGTTTTCTGTCTGTGCATTAAATACAGCTGGAGACTGGGCTTTGTTAGCCTAGCTTAGCGTAAAGACTGGTTTTGTACACTCTCATGTGTTTCAGATTTTTTTAAATAGTGCATTTCCTCTGATTACAGTGGAAGGACTCAGAGCTTGATGCGTTAAATTATAACAATCAAGTTATTTCTGGTGGGTTTAATTAGCCCCACAGCTCTGTGGACGTCGGACAGACGCTTTCAGACTGTTTGGACACTGAGTAGCTGTCAGAGGGGACGACTGCCGACGCAAATAAAGCCAAACATCTCTGCTCTCACTGTCAGTGTGAACGAAATGATATATTCTGATGACCCGGTTTTAGAGGTGTTAGCAGGAGCGGTTTAACTTTGACTAGACTTAGCCAGGCTAGCTGTTCCCACCTGCTTCCAGTGTTTATGCTAAGCTAGGCTAACCACAACCTGACTCCAGATCTGTAGTTCACACAGACATGAGGGTGACATCAGTCTTCTCAGCTAACTCTCACAAGAAAATGTCTGTCGATTCATTTCCTGGATAAATAAGTGAATTCATAAAGTTTTGAGTTTAAACGGTCTCTCCACAGAGGAAGAAACAGCTTCTTCAGCTCGGTGTTTACTTTGTTTTTGCCTTTTAGCCACAGCAGGATAAAAGAGCACGTCCCTGTTGTTTAACCCCGCGGTGGCACCATGTCAGCGCTCTTATCTCCTCCACACAATCTTCTCAGGCAGTAGCTCCAGTTAATGAGTGACTCTGCATGAAACAGAGAGAGGCAGGAGTGGCCATGTTTGTCAACTGGGCTGAGGAGAGCAGGGTGGACACGTCTTACCGGGGCTGAGCAAACACCTGCCGGAGAGCGCGAGGTGACGCCACATGGCCGGCCCCTCCACCATCCCACCGCTCGCTCACATCCCCCCGAGGGGAGGCCACAGTCAGCCGAGCGTGTTTGAAACGCTGCTGCAGGAGGTGGAAAATGTCCGGCGGCCGTCGTTTGTTCCCACCTGTGAAGCATGTAGCCACAGAAACACCTCAGTGGAAGGAGAGATGTTAACTCCTCAGTGAGGATTTAAAGGCTCAGTTCACCCAAATTACAGAGAAAACACACCGTCTTTCCCTCAAAGCCACGCACTAACTTATACAAAGTTATATTTGTCTCTGAAATGACATTTCTAAAATTCATCAGTAACAAAAACTTTGTTTCAACAACATCGTGGTGACATAGTAGCACAGGCTGTGACAAAGGGCTGCATTCAGATTTTGGTCAGCGGTGAGCGTCGTGGCACGCTGCCCTTTGCTGTCAGTTTAAGAGCAGCAGCACCTTGTCACATCTATTCATAAAGCTGTAGTCATCTGTGCCGAGGTGTTTCACTCAGATACCGTCGGTGCTCGGCCGAGTGCACTTGTTGAGTCATGATAGAAGAAGGTGTGAACACATTGGCCCGCTCGGTTAGGCTGCAGGAATGACCCAGTGTGTGCAGTTAGTTCAAGTCTTCAGTCTGAGTGTTGAATATCACCGTTTATAAAGGCGGTCAGTAACTGAAGACTGATAATCCACAGTCTAACCCGTCCTCCAGGAGAAGTTCAGCTCTGGCAGTTTTGTTCTGGTTATAATTCACCTTCTCTGAAATCCATTTGGTGCTTTCTGATTCAGCTTCTTATCCAGTTTGACTCCCAACAGAAAGGATGTTCAAAGGCCTTGTTTCCATGTTTGTTGTCCTCGTCTCTGCTGCAGGACACGGCTGAGGACATTCGATCCATAGACAGCTGTGAGTACATCTGGGAGGCCGGGGTGGGCTTCGCTCAGTCGCCTCCTCTGAACTACATCCACGACCTGAACAGGTAAAACTGAAGCTGCTTAATCACGTGGATCATTTAAGCATTTTCTGACTGAACACACGTTCGATTTTCACTCCAAACATCATTAGATGACACTGAAAAAAGTTACTTCACTGTCTTTCTTATAACTGGGCACCGGATATTTGTGGGTGGTTAACAAAGAGGACACATATAAACTCTGGTACTTCCTCAAAGTTTGATGATATGTTTTCCTGTAGGCTGCACTACAGCAACACGGTGAGTTTAAACTGAGTCTGACTCTCTTGAATTCTTACACTGAGCTGTACAAATTCTAACATTTCTGCAGTCTGAACATCATGACTGCAGTTTAGAGACACTGACACTGTTTGTCCACCAGAGGGCACTGATGAGACAACAGTAAAACATCTCATTGGGCTTGTGTTGTGGACACAGTTGAACTGATCCAGCCTCATCGGGCTGAGCTCTCTCTGTGTGACATCTTCACTGATGTCCATTCGTCCTCTGTCCTGGTTTGTTCAGGACGGAGCTGCTGAAGCTGCTCCTCACCTGTTTCTCTGAAGCCATGTACCTTCCTCCCTCCTCTGAGAGAAAGAACAGCAATCCCTGGGTCTCCTTCTTCTGCTCCACGGAGAACAGGTAGCACACACACACACACACACACACACACACACACACACACACGCCTTCCCTGCTCCTCCTCTGAACACATGGAAAGCTCTGATAGCCCTCCGTGCGTGACCACAGCAGCGCTGACTGACCTCCACCTGTCTTTCACTGCTCCACCCAGACACGCCCTGCCTCTGTTCACCTCCCTGCTCAACGTGGCGTGCGCCTACGACCCCGTCGGGTACGGCGTCCCGTACAACCACCTGCTGTTCTCCGACCACCGGGAGCAGCTGGTGGAGCAGGCGCTGCAGATCCTCATTGTCACCCTGGAGCACGAGGCCGGGTCGGCCGCCGGCGCCGCCCTCCAGGCCCTGGACGGCTCTGCGCCCGCCTCGGCTGGGGAGGAGCAGGAGGTGATGAATGTCACAGTCAACGAGTAATAAAAGCTCTGATTGTGACGCAGAACTTAATCCTCTCTGGTCTTTTCTTCAGCCAGCTGGACCTGATAACCTCTTCGTGAATTATCTCTCCAGGATCCACCGAGAAGAGGTGAAGCTAACAGCTAACCGTTCAGCGCTGAACAGGAAGAAACTGCGGTGTTAAAGCGCGTCTTCTCTTTTTTATCAGGACTTGAGCTTCATCCTGAAAGGTCTGGCACGGCTGCTGAACAATCCTCTGGTTCAGACTTACCTGCCTCGCTCCACCAAGAGGATCCAGTTCCACCAGGAGCTGCTGATCCTCTTCTGGAAGTTCTGCGACTACAACAAGGTCAGAGCTCGAGCTGCCAACTGTGGAGTCAGTGTGTGTCTGCAGTTTTTAATGTCCGTCCTTCTCTAAACGAATGAGAGAAGAAAGCAAGCTGCAGAGAAAGAGTTGAATGAGTTTTTCCTTCTTATTGAACAGAAGTCAAACATTTTGGTTCCTTCACTGTCATTATGAGCATGTTAGCATGCTGAAGTTAGCATTTAGCTCAAAGGGTCTCTGTGGCTAAGTGCTAACGTGTCTGTAATCTCCCACAATCATTTTCATATTCCATGATATGAACAGCATTGCATTGTGGGATTGTTAGCAGACAGAATTTGGTGAGTGCTTCTGGATGCAGCTGAAATAAAGTGACTGGATGTCAGACATCACCGAGACGATGACCATGTGTGGAATCTGAAAACTCGTATCTGAGCGACTCAAACGCAGCAGCCGAGTTAAACCCTGAACTTCGTGTGTTTCAGAAATTCCTGTTCTTCGTGCTGAAGAGCAGCGATGTGCTGGACATGCTGGTTCCCATCCTCTTCAACCTGAACGATGCCAGAGCAGATCAGTGTGAGTCATCTGCTCTCTGCTGTGTGTGTGTGTGTGTGTGTGTGTGTGTGTTGGATGAGTGTGTACTTGCATGGATCAAACCCTCGTGGCCTGACAGATCCCTCCTTTGTTTGTGTGCGTGTGCAGCACGTGTCGGCCTCGTGCACATCGGCGTGTTCATCCTCCTGCTGCTGAGCGGCGAGAGAAACTTCGGCGTCCGTCTGAACAAGCCGTACACTCTCCGTGTCCCCATGGACATCCCCGTTTTCACAGGGACCCACGCCGACCTGCTCATTGTGGTAAAAGAAAATACGGCTTTAATAACAGAGTTTAAACTTTTTATCCATCATTTCACATGTTTGAGAAAGATTTAATGAAGCCACACTTACAGTATGCTATAATTCATTTTTATTTAAACTACTTTAATCCAGATTAAAAGATTTATGAAGGGTTGAAGAGGAATGTTGTCGTCCTTCATGGATGAATGCCAAACAAGGTTGTTCTTTCTTTAATCTCAAGACAACAACAGGATACGTTTCAGTTTTCTACAGGTTACCTCAAAACCTAACTCTTGAATTCCCATCCCCCTCGGCTAAGCTAACTGCTAATGTAGCATGATAACGCCTCATGACAGATAATGTCTTACATTCATGCTTAAAAAGTCTGAAATTCTGAGTGTAATTCTGCTGTTATTTTGATATTTCCAGTCAGTGTCTTCCCTCTGTTGTATTTTCTGACATTCTGTGGATGAACAGCAGACTCATCACTCTAAATATTCACTTTTTCGTCTTCCAGATCTTCCATAAAATCATCACCAGTGGTCACCAGCGCCTCCATCCGCTGTTTGACTGCCTGCTCACAGTCATAGTGAACAGTGAGTATCACAATGAAATGTCGCCACCTGGTGGCTTAAATGGAGAACTGCAGAATATTTTAAAGCCTCTCTGGGATTCTGTGTCCTCTTGTCCTGTGATCCTCCACAGTTTCCCCGTATCTGAAGAGTCTGTCCATGGTGGCAGCCAACAAGCTGCTCCACCTCCTGGAGGCCTTCTCCACACCCTGGTTCCTCTTCTCCCTCCCCCAGAACCACCACCTGGCCTTCTTCCTGCTGGAGGTCTTCAACAACATCATCCAGTATCAGTTTGATGGTGAGCGCATGGCTTTGAACTCGAGTCACAGAACAGACACCATCATGGCACCAACCGCTAACTCTGCCCACAGGTAACTACAACCTGGTGTACGCCATCATCCGAAAGAGGAACGTGTTCCACCAGCTGGCCAACCTGCCGTCCGACACGGCGTCCATTCAGAAGGCCCTGCAGAAGAAGAAGAAGTCTGGGATTTCCAGGACCAGCTCTACAGAGGCAGAGTCCATGGAGGGCTCCAGACCTGCTGTACCTGCTGAGCCTGGCACACTGAAAGCCAGCTTAGAGGCCACTCCAGGTATGAAGACAGATCATCACATTCACCCAAAGTTTCACATCTGACAACTCTTAATGTCTCATGTTACTGCAGAATATTCTCTCTGTGAGTCGATTAACCCATCAGAAGTCCTTCATTCTGAGTCGTCTTACCTGCATGGTGAACGTGGTGAGAATGAACCAAACAGTGAGCTCAGTGACACTGAAACAGTTCAACGCGCTCTCTTGCGTGTTTTAGGCATCGATAAGATAACGGAGAAGTCCCAGGTGAGTGAGGATGGAACCATGGTTGCTGTGCCTCATCCAGACCCTCCACCGTCGCCTGCTGCAGCCGGAGGAAGCGACCCGGAGTCCAGCTCAGAGAGAGACCACGAGGTACGCCAGAGTCCACATCACGGCTCTGTTTCTGTCTGCGCTGAAAGTGATTTCTTCCCGCTTCACCTCGTCGTCAGGTGGATCACGCAGAGTCAGACGCGGCGAGGAGTCGCTTGTCCAGTGTGTCGTCTTCAGCGGCCTGGAGCGCCAATCCAGACTGGGTGAGTACGAGTCCGTCCATCTTTGTTTGTCTGCCGGTCTGTCCGCTGCTCTCTCTGATGAATGGCAGCTCTGTCTGTCTGTCTGTCTGTCTGTCTGTCTGTCTGTCTCAGGTGTTGTCGTGGAAGACGAAGCTTCCTCTGCAGACCATCATGAGGCTGCTACAAGTTCTGGTCCCTCAGGTGGAGAAGATCTGCATCGACAAGTAGGAAACGACACATATTTAAACACGTGGACGAAAGACCTTTTGTCTTCCTTTAAGTGGTGCTGGACGTCCCAAACACCTTTTTCTTGCATCTTGTTTGGACATCTCTGCCTTGCCTGTCCAGTCCTGCTGACTCCTGCTGCTCATGCTACTATACTTCCTGTTGTTTATTAATTTGTTTAGAAAATGTCACAGATAATTAGAAAATGTTAGAATTTCCCACCATGTGTGCCGATGTCTTCTCGTCTTGCTCTGTCCAAACTGCGAAAAGCACAACTGAGCGTCTTTGTCGTCCTCAGGGGTTTGACGGACGAGTCAGAAATCCTGAAGTTCCTCCAGCACGGCACGCTCGTCGGCCTCCTGCCCGTCCCTCATCCCATCCTCATCAGGAAGTACCAAGCCAACGCCGGCACGGCCATGTGGTTCCGCACCTACATGTGGGGAGTCATCTACCTACGGTGAACAAACCTGTTTGAGTTTCGGACGTCGAGTTAAAAACTAAGATTAAAGCTGTAAGAACAAACAACCCGGTGACTTTTAACAATGATTTGTTTCTCCTCTTGGACTCTTGTCTCCATAGCAACGTGGATCCTCCGGTCTGGTACGACACGGACATCAGGCTCTTTGAGATCCAGAGGATTTAGAGCGGCCGCTGAAGGCGTCTGAGGAAGACTTCACGTGTCGTATTTAAAGGACACGAGCAGCGAAACCTGAAAACCTTCAGGCTGCAGACGGACGTGAAGAAGAGGAAGAGGAAGAAGAAGAGCGGGCAGTAGAGGAAATGCCAAACGGTCATTAAATCTGACAATAGATGAGACATTTATTGAATATTAATTTATTCACTTTGCCAAAAATACAACAAGTAGTTTAAGTGACAAAGGGACGCTTCTGTACGAGGCTTCGTGATGTATTTTAGAAGAGACTTTCTGTCTGTCTGTGGGCCGTCAGCGTCCTGCCTGCAGGATCCTGCTGTGCTGAAGGGACTGAACGAGGTCTGACAGGACCCTGAAACCTGTTCTGCAGATCAGCCGCTTCAATTAAACACTGATCAGATCGGTCTGAGCTCAGAGGACGTTATTTCACGCAAAGCATTTTCCTCAAACACCGTGTGGCCAAAAGTATGTGGACGGGCTTCAGTCAGCTCCCATGTCACTGATTAAAGGCTTTAATAATTTAAGGTTTTTTTTTTAAGTGACATTTCATTTTAACAATTTAAAGGGACCCCTGAAGATCATGAAGTGTGGCTGAAAGCTCCAGAGAAAACTAGAAGTGATTGTTGTCACAGAAATGCAGTTAAGGGGTTTTTAAAAGGGATTTTTTGCTTGTTGTCTAGTTTGAAATGATTTACGACTTAAAAACAGTTTATTTTTATGCACCATCATTTCAGCTTGAGTTTTACATAATTGCTTAAAGGCTGCTGCCGCCACTGCCGTGCCCACTGAACACTCTGAGACTCCTTGTCTTTCTGGTTTTCCAGCCTGTCAAGTTCTGCCAAACTGAGAAAACTTTATGGAGCTGCGTTATGCAGGGGGGCGTTGTCATGTTGAAACAAGACAAACACAAACTGCTGCCATGAGTTCAAAGAACACCATTGTCAAACATTAGTGAGTAATAGCATTAAGATTACAGACACGTCCACATAATATATAAAACAAATAATTTATAAACTCGTATCCTGATGTTTTATCCACAACCCCGACTCCAAGTCAGCTGGTGTGAAACATAAATGAACAGAATGTGATCACCTGATTATTCATAAACTGACCTGAAAACAGCACAAAGTCAATATGTTTAATGTTTCAGATCATCAGCTGATTTGTGTAAATATCTGCTTATTGTGAATCTGAAGCAGCGACACGTTTCACAGACTGAAAGATGTGGAACGCTCCAGAAACACCTGTTTGATCATTCCACAGGTAAACAGCTTCATTGGTAACAGGTGAGAGGATCATGACTGGGTATGAAAGGCTGGAAAGGCTCAGTCATTCACACACGATCGATCCTGGTTATATTTAGGTTTCACACAGACTGTTCCGGTCGGGGTTTGTCGTCGCCGCTGCTCGTCATGCAGATGAGATGAGCAGCTCCATCAAAGCTCCCACAGAGTGCATCCTGTAGAAAACGCTGAGCGGCTGACCCAGGTTTACCAGAACAAACCAGGTGGAGAAGCCGAAGAAGTGCTTCCCCAGGCCGTTCTCAAACTGAGGGTGGACTCCGAACGCAGGGATGACCCAAAGCTGCAAGAACAGGGAACATGGATGTTTGTCCATCAATGACATCAGACACAAGGCAGGAACTATTTGTTTGTAAATCGGCCAGTAAACACACGGGACATTACCATGACATTGGAGAGGATGAGGAAGGCACAGATTTCTTTCATCACTCTTTTGGTCCAGGGCTTTTTCCCATGATCCTCTGCAGCAGCCGCTGATGTGTTTCCCTCCAGTAGTGACAGTCCCGTCCTGCTCTCCTCTTGTGTCGACACAGCGGTCTTTTTCTTGGGCTGTGGGACAGTTCATCATTGAAACTAAACCTTTGAAGGCTCAACGCTCATGAAGTGCAGACACAGACGGGTGTTTACCTTGAAAATGCTGCTCCAACGCTTCTCCTTCTTCTTGGCGAGGAGATTCGGGTGCCTGTGCAGGCCCTCGATGATGAAGATGTTCTGGAGGATGAGCTGCAGCAGACTGAGGAGGGAGTAGGAGAGGTCGAGGCCCTCCAGAAGCCCTTTGGCCCCCACAGCCAGAGCCGCCACCAGGGAGAAGTAGGACAGGGCGAGCTGGCCCAGAGCCGCTCCCACCAGGAGGATCACGTCCAGGCTACGCGTGGGGTTGTGCCCCCCTTCGTTCACCCTCCTCTCCAGCCTGTGGACCAGCATCCCGGCCACACAGCAGAGAGACATGACGGGCATGACCGCTAGATGGTAGCCGTAAAATATGAGGAAGGCGGTGAGGCGAAGCTGCTGCCGGCTGACCCAAACCTGGTAGAGAACGAAGAAGGTCACTCCTGCTATGAGGACCAGGGCGCCAAACACGAGGCCGTATATGATGCCGCCTTGGTGGATGATTTGAAGGGTCAGCTTCTGGGCGACGTGGTGGTGACCCGGGCTCATCCTGCGGCCCACGTTCTTCCACATCACATAGATCATGCAGCCCGCCATCAGGTAGAACTCCATGAGGAAGGGATAGAGGATTTCGAAGCCTTTCCTGAAGGTCAGGCAGGCTGCACTCGCGCTGCACTGACAGAAGGTCGAGTTGGCGACTCCTGCAGGAAACATGAGGGAACTGTTTAAGCTCAGATCCACGGTGCAACACCAGCTTACCTGCCTCACAACAACTACCTGCTAAATCTGAGTTTGTGGCGCTGAAGTCAAGCTTGTCCTCTTTTTCAAACTCAATCTCCTCGTGGACGGTGTCCTCGGTCACAGCGTTCAGCCACAGCAGCAGGTTGGCGGAGAGGATAAGCATCAGCCCGGACCTGCAGCGCACACAGCAGGTGAACACATTCAATACGAAACACTCAGTCAACATTTACTATCCACTAGAAGACAGGTGGAAGAGGTACGAAAGGTCAGTAAAACATAAGGAGTGATGCACCTGGTGATTATCTTGTGTCTGTGGATGCAGTCTTTGGAGTGAGCCCACAGTAAATATGTCTGCAACAGAAAAGAAGCAGTTATTCCAGGAGGAGGTGATAGCAGAGAGTCGTGAGGTCAAAACGGGAAGAATTTAAAGACTATTATGATCAATCTGTCGTGCTCTGATGCTACAGAAAAAAAGACTGAAATGACAAACAATGAGCCAAAGGTGATACTGAATCCAGTCCAGACCTGAAGCCCTGATCTTGTCTCATGAATCCCTTAAACCTTTAATGGATTTAAGATTTATTTCAGAGGTCTGTCCTTTAATCCTGCACATGTTTACAGAAATCTGAGGAGTGAATTTAGCAGTCTGTTAGATTTAGATTCAGAGGTAGTTCAATTCACAGATGAAGACCATGAGATGCAGCAGAAAGCCGAGAAGCAGACCTTTGAGTTAAGATAGCCTGAAACACAGAGTTCAAGGGATGGTTGTGTTTATTTACCTAAACCAGATTCAGCTCCGAGTCCTCTTCATCATTTTAGCTCGACAGGTTGACATTTTGAACTTTTTGTCTTTAAATTAAAATTCAGATTCAGAAGATTTTATTGCTCCTGGAGGGAAATTGCTTGTTTGCAGTACAAATTGTGTGTGCTCTACAAACAGTTAGAGGAGACGGAGGAAATAAAAAAAACTTTCTCAACTCGTTTCACTCTCTGTGAAGGTGAGATATCACCCCTGTTCCTCCTTTCTGACTTTACTCTAAAGGTCACTAACTCCACTTTGGTCCACTTGCATCTACATAATGAGTATAAAACAGTAATCAGGCTCTTTTTTTCTACCATTAAATGTTGCTGAACGTCTGTCTTTCTTCTGGTATTTGCTGTTTTCTCAGAGCAAAGTAGCAGATGAGCTTTGCCTCTACCTGCAGTGTGAGGAAAGGAGCCTCGACGAACGGGGAGAGCACTTGAGCAGCAGGTTTGCACTCCCTCAGGCTGATCAAATAACCGATCCTGCAGATGTACAGCAGCAGACTGAAGGCAGCAAACAGCAGGAGGACCACTGGAGCAGAGGAGGAGAGAGGGAACGTTTGATTGGATGATCCACAGCACACGCTCTCTTAGAACCTGTCAGTTATGACACTGAGGAGCTTACAGGTGACAGTGGCTCCCCCGGCGTGGTGGTCTTTATGTGGGCAGATGTCGGGCTGATTCCTGGCCCACAGCAGGTACCACAGCATCCAAACCAAGCTGAGCCCCATCAGCAGCAGCAAGAACACCTGGGGCTCCTCGTGCTTCAGGCCCCCTGAACTGAAAGCCTGTCCAGCCACCAGGGCGGCTCCCAGCAGCACCACGTTGAGCCCCAGCAGCCCAGAGATCAGACGCCTCCCGCTGGGAACCCAAGCCAGCTCTGGCTCTGGCTCTGGCTCTGGCTCCGGCTCTGGCTCCGGCTCCGGCTCCGGCTCTGGCTCCGGCTCCGGCTCCGGCTCCGGCTCCGGCTCCGGCTCCGGCTCCGGCTTGGGCTCGGGCTCCGGCTCCTGGACCTGATGGTCTGAGCTCTGGACTGGTTCATCAGTGGGGGGGTTTCCAGGTGTCTCACAGAAGGAACCCAGCTCTGTGACTCCAGGATCTGAATCCATATTCACCTATAAGTCCGTCTTTAAGTCCGTCTTCTATAAACACTCTTTAGTTCCTTTCACCCTCTGTCTTCTTTTCCTCTCTTTCATTCAGTTTTCTGTCTTGAAGTCACACTTCAGGTGAAGTCCAACCACTCAGCAGGTGAAGGCATGTGAAGGTGCCGGTAATCCTCCTGTTCCGCCTTCCAACACTGGTGTAGGTGTGGTCATGATACAGAACATTAATAACAACACACCTTAAAAGCAACAGGTATCATGTTTCCTATTCATGCCCACCTTTTTTTCACCTGTTGTGTCACCTGAACAAAGTTTGCTTCATGGCCCCTGAGCAGAATCTCTGTCCACCTACAGCCTCGTTCTTCTAAAAGTCAGTGACCTGCTTTTATTTTGAAAGGGTTTATCAGTTGGGCTCTACGCCATGTCCACACAAGGAACTGATTCATAAGCGTAACCTCACTCTTATCGCTGCAGAGCCTCAAGTAGCGGCTAATGCTTCAGTCGAGACTGATAACCTGCTGCCTGAGTTTCACTCTCAAGTGTACGATCATAAAGGTGCTTTACATGTTTCAGCCCATTTAAAAGGCATTAAGCCTACTTTACATCACAGCTTTGTCTTTTCTCTTCCCTACTGTATGAAAACCAATCAGAAGACTCAAGAAACCCACCCAGAAGTCTGAAACTGGTCATCATACACGTAAAGTGTGTGTGTGATCTGGGGTTAATGACCTAAAACCAGCGAACACACCCTTTAAGTTGAGCTGTGCAGTGTGCTGCATTGAAAGACTCGTGGCGGCTTTGCATGTTATAGCCCATTAACCACAAACTTCATCTCTTAATGCAAACCAGGCAGCTGTGTTTCACATTTCTGAACGTATGTTTGAGGCGTCTGTTGATTTCCATACGGTCTGAAAATCTCTAAGCAGACTCACTTTAACTGTGATTCATTATAAATGATCTAATCACTCAGGAAATATGTTTATTTGCTTTCTAGCAGTGAGATCCGTCATAGTTTTGGGTTTTAATTCATTTATTTCCTGTTTTATGTTGAAAGAGTTTCTCTTCACATGTCATGTTTTGTTTACTTCCTGTGTTTCATTAGTTAATTAACCTCAGGTGTTTTCAGTCCAGGTGTTTTTCCTGCCTGTCCTTTTCTGTCTGTATGATGCGACAGGAAGGAGACTGTTAGCTTAGCCTAGCTTAGCACAAAGACTAGAAACAAGTGGCAACAGCTAGCCTGGCTCTGGTGGAAGGTGACAAAATCTGCCTGCCAGCGCCTCTAAAGTTCACTAATTAACACTTTATATCCAGTTTTTTTAATCTGTCTGAGGTCTGAAGGGCGTCCATGTGTGAGACTGTCCAGGATGTCCTGCACCCGGCCAAGAAACAGTCCAACACATGAACCTGCAGAAATCCCAAACGTGTCACTTTTACAGTTTGTTTTTTGTACAAAATAAACAAACTAACTTAAAGTACATATGATGCTACAGGCAGACGACAGTTAGCTTAACACAAAGACTGGAAACAAGGGGAAACAGCTAGCCGGGCTCTCCTGAGGGTGATAAAACCTTGTCCAGTCTGTCCCTTCATGCAGCTCTCCTGACCTTAAAGTGACAACGAGACTCAAGTCACAAACATCACTTTTACACTTTGTTTGCTGTTCAGATTAAGCTAACAAGATACGATGAGTTAATTTGACGAGACGAGCTAGAAGGTGGACTTTGAGCCCGGCTCAGTTTCCAGTCTTGATGCTAAGCTAACATAAGTACCTCCCGGCTGCAGCTTCTTATTTAACAGACGGATAATGTGATATTGATCTTATGTAGAACAACTCCTTTAAAGACCCACGTGACTGATGCTGGAACACTTTTCAGAGTATTTAAATTGTGATTAATCTGGATTATTTAATCTGGGCAGTCTCTCGTGAGCCTGAAGGGTGAAGCAGCTGATGGAGGTCTGAAGCACACTGTGAGTCTGTCTGACATCTCTCTGTGCGTTCATGCGTGGCTGATCTGCAGTCAGGTGGATTGATTGAAGATAAATCAATTACTGATCGATAACCCCATCAAACATGTTGGCTGGTGATCTGATTGGAGGAGAATGTCAGCAGTGTTTGACCAGTTAAATGAAGCCTGAGTGTGTTCACACCTGATTCCTCCTCTCAGGTTTTTCTTATATTGATTAAAACCGTAATGAAGATCAGATCAAATCAAGTTTCAGTTTCAGTTTTTTTTTTTTGCGTGCCCTTATCTTTCACTCAGCTGATAAAATTTTTCGATCTGAATACGGATCCAAAGAGCTCGAGCCCGAAACATCGACCTCAACACAGATTTCTGAGCAGAAACAGAATCAGAGCATCACAAACTGCTGCAGAGGATGAATAATCATCGATAAATTGACAGAAAATCACATGAAATCAAGCAGCTGACTCACTCACCTGGTTCTTGGTCCACCTGTTGGTCAGAGATAACTCACCTGCGGCTGCTCAGTCAATCAACTGAAGATTCATCTCACACCCGGAAGACAGTCTGTGACGTCACACTGATCGATTCTCTTCCACTGTTCATTCTCGCTCATTGATCCACAGAACTGGACTCTGCTGGACTCTGCTGGACTCACTTTTTATTCTAAAACTCTTAAATTGAAAGCATCAAGGCAGACAGGATGTAAGCACAATAAACAGAAATAAAACTGATTCACTTCTGACAGATGAATTAAATGCAGATGTTCTTCACACGTTCTCAGTTCTGCATGAACTCTGAGGACAGAACATGTTCTCGTCTCATCAGATGATCGTCCATGAGGTTCTTTTTCAGACAGAAAACCAGGCGTTGATGGAAAAAAGCATCAGTTTAATGATCAGTTCTCTTAATCAAACCAAACACCAGATCTTCTCCAGTGAGAGGAGGAAGAACAGAGGAAGACTCTGGTTGAAGTGCAGACACCAGACAGAAGAATCACATGTGGCTTCAGTTTCAGCATCTCAAAAACTGCAGTTATCATGAACTTTTTCACAAAAAGATTATTTTTTCTGCTGTTTCCTGGGAGGTTATCTATTCCAGTTTTCCACTTTTCAGTTGTGCTGCTTGTGTCTACCTGTTCTATCTTTTTCTTTTCTGCTCTTCTTCACTGAGTTCTGTTCTATGTTGTGTTTTCTGTACTTCTCTTCTCTTCTCTTCTCTTCTCTTCTCTTCTCTTCTCTTCTCTTCTCTTCTCTTTATTCTATTTCACGGTCCATGTAACTTATAGTTCAGAGGGGGCGGGCCTAATCATCGTAGCTCCGCCCCTGTCTCGCGACCAGCACGCCTCCTGTTCGTCTCCTAGCTACCAGCCTGTCAGCCGCTCCGTGCCGCTCCAGGCCGTCCGGACACGCCGCGTCCCGGACTAAAAGTTGCCTAAATAACGGGGCAAACCGTCCAGAACCTCCATGGAACCGAGCCCAGAGTGAGCCGAGGGCGCCGCCATGAACGACCGGTACCACCGGGCGGCCCGGGACGGCTACCTGGACGTGCTGAAGGAGGCCACGCGGAAGGAGCTGAACGCGCCGGACGAGGATGGGATGACGCCGACCTTATGGGCCGCTTACCACGGCAACCTGGAGGCGCTCCGGCTCATCGTGGGGAGAGGGTGAGTCTCGAGACCAGCACCGTGAGCTGACTGGAGACCAGTGAGGGTCAAATAATGTCACCTGTGTCCTCGTGGGACTTCCTGTCTGCTTTTACTGGAGGGGATTCTTTGACAGTTTTTAATTGTTCTTCTGTTATTTTGATAGTTTTGTGTGTTTCTTTCAGTGAAAAGTTGCAGAAATAAGAGGATTTGTCTCATTTCTTTGAGAAGAAAGCTTTGATCTCTGCTATCAAGTCAGAGTTTCTCTGAGACTCAAAGTTGTTCAGATGTGTAATTTTGTGGTATTTATTGTACAGTCTAACCTCACCTCAGCCTGAATATGAAAACATGGTGCCACACCTCCTCCCGCCCCATCACTAATCATGTGATGCAGCTGATGGAGGTCTATACATTTTAACAGCCTGATTACAGAGAAAGGTCACAGCAGCAGCGCTTCACACACTCTGATACACACACTCTGTGAGGAGGAAGGAGAGTGTGTGCTGAAGCGCGATAACCTTATTTTTAATCTCACAGATGTGGCTCAGGCTAATCCGTTACATGGCAGGACGGAGCAGTGCAGGAGCAGGTATAATCTGACTCATTGACGACACCGATCAATTACTGAATGCAGAGACTGATTGGCTCCCGAGCAGCAGATATGATCTGTGCTCTGGAAGTCGAATTAGCCCTCATCAGAGAGCGTTTGCCGTGTGTTTGTTAGAGAAAACTGAGATAACCGTAAAGGGCTTTAGGAGTAAGTCTATATTCTGTGAGATAAGCTGAAGCTAATGTGTCAGAAGTCTTTTGTTCGAGGTTTAGTGGACAGACAAAGCAGCCCTTCATGATATTTACTGCAGACCAACAGGAGGGCAGAGCGCAGTATGTCAGCCGCTGCTGGCAGCTTTATAAGGCGAGCAGCAGTTGGGTTTGATGCTGGAGGGCGACTGCAGCCTCAGGAAAGGTCACGGTGATGGATGGAGCATCTTCTTCATACGAGCGTCCCTGCAGGGTGCAGTGCAGAGCCGACGTGAAGCAAAGACGGATGACTAAAGCTGAGCTGCAGCTCAGAGTTCACAGCAAAAGGCACAGAGGAACAGTGGCCTCTAGGTCCATTTCACAGATTTTTTTTCATTTTTCTCACTTTAGAGGCAGACAGCAGAGGATTAGTATCAGCTAAAACAGAGCCTTCGTTATCACCTCTTCTTAATGTCCTGTCTTATATGAAAAATGTCACATTAAAGCCCCTGAGAAGCTCAAATCTGAAGTGTTTCTGCATAAAATCTTTAGGATAAATAAGGAACAAACAAATTCAAAAAGCATCAGACAGGCTGTGAATGCTAACAGTGACAGTGTCAACATGCTCATGTTTAGCAGGTGAAGTGCAAGTTCAGCATCTTAGTTCAGTGTGTTAGCATGCTAGCATTTGCTAGGTGGCACAGCTAAAGCCGATGGACACGCTGTTTGTTTTTCATGTAAACAGAAGTAAATGTTTGGCCTGACGATGGCGGAAGAGAAAAAGTCAGCGCATCATTAAAGTCAGCGTTGAGATGTTTCAGTCTGGATCAAAGTGGTGGACGGACAGACGGACAGACCCGCGTTTCCAGTTCTGGGGCCACGCTGTTAGCATGGCTAATAACAAGCTGGTATTCTGACAGTGCTGGTTGGTTTCTGAGTAAAGACTGAAAGACGAGCATCTGCTGTCTGCTCTGGACGGACTGTGATGGAGGTTTGATACTCAGACACACATGTTGCGAGTAAACAGGTGTTTGTTTGAGGTTTGTGTGTCATCCCTGAGTCAAACCTCCTGGCAGAGCTGCAGACGTTCGGTGTGATTCATCCTCCGTGTTACTACAGTGATACGCTTCTTGTTTCTCTACCTTTGGAATATGATCTGCTCAGCTGGCCTTTCAGCTGACGCGGGACGACAGGAGAGAAAACACGATGCTCCAAACACAAAAATAAACCACATGCTCTAACGTCACATGTGATATTTGGAGGCTTTGCCAGCGACCCTGAAATCAGGGGTCATGAAGGCGGTGACCCTGCAGTGTGTGTGTGGATGTGTGTGTGGTAACAGTGTCTCTGGGTGTCTGCAAAAAAACACGCCTGGTGTGTGGGATAAATAATGCAAAGTCACCTCTGTCATGTTTAACCTGCAGTGCTTCAATTATTGATCAGGGCCCGGCCATGTGGGCGGAGAGAAAACAGGAAGAGGAGGGGCTTCAGCTCACTGCAGACACAGCTCGTGTGTATGTATGTGGAGTCCACATGCTGCTGTGTTTCAGTGATTATCAGTCTGAGACCAGAAGCCAAAGTCCAGCACGTGTTGTTCTGTTTAATCTGTTACAGCATTATGGGTAGTGCTTTGCTGATATCACAGTAATCTGTCCATATGTATGTAATCCTGAATACTACGCCCGAGTACAGTCATTGTACTGCAGCAGCAGGTACTCAGCTAGTATTACTGCAGACTCCATCGTGATGCACGCTACATTTCTGAGTCACAAGTAATGATTCTCTTCATTATTGATTATCTAATCTATCATTTTTCAGAGTAAATAATTAATCAGAAATCATACATTTAGACTGTAAAAGGTGTATAAAGATCGGTTTGAATTAAATCAGAGAAAAGCAGCAAATCCTTATATTTGCAGTATAAAATAAATATAAGAAACCAGATGTGTTCCAGAGGTGTAGCAGCCTAAAAATGCCGAACTTGTTTAACAGCCACAGAGCATGAAGTGAAAATACTCAGTACACTGTACCTCGTTTTTACTATGATGGGTACAAATACCTTGACGTTCCCATTACATCACGTAGCTCAGGTGGTCGCACGCTGTACTCGATCAATGCGACTCCAAACCGAAGGCTCCTTTTCACTGTGCAGCAGATGAACTGACGTAATTGCAGGTCATGTGAGTCATCTTACTTCCTGAGTTCAGTCTGTAGTGTAAGGAGATCTCAGTGAACCCGGGTTTAGTCTGCAGCAAGCCAGCTCTCTGTGAGAAAACACCTGTTTGATGCAGAACATGAAATCAGAAACCTGCAGAGAAGAGGGAGTGAATTCATCGTGTGTTACACATTTTTTGTATGAAGTGTTGAGATCCAACATGGCTTCTTGTCCTCTCTGTCTTCTAGAGGCGACCCGGACAAATGTGACATCTGGGGCAACACACCTCTTCACCTGGCAGCTGCCAATGGCCACCACAACTGCCTGTCCTTCCTGGTGGCCTTCGGTGCCAACGTGTGGTGTCTGGACAATGACTACCACACACCGCTGGACATGGCCGCCACCAAGGGGCACATGGACTGTGTTCGCTACCTGGACTCCATCGCTGCCAAGCAGATCGCCCTCAACCCAAAGCTGGTCAGTAAACTGAAGGACCGGGCGTTCCGTGCCGCAGAGCGCCGGATCAAAGAGTGCGCGAAGCTCCAGAGGAAGCACCGCGAGCGCATGGAGAGGAAGTTCATGAAGGAGTCCGCGGCTTTAGACAACTTAGACACTATTAGCTTTTCCAGCTACACCAGCAGCAGCACACTGAGCCGCAAGTTCAACACTGTCACCTCCAACATGCCATACTCACAGGTGAATGCTCTTTGACTGTGTTAAAGTGGAAAATATCAGTCATGTCCCACTTTCAGGTTAACTGCAATCTGTCTTAATTTCTAATGTCTATACTTTGCTCTCAGGCCACTCTGCATTCCACAGCCAAGGGCAAGGCCAAGATACAGAAGAAGCTGGAGAAGAAGAAGCAGGTTGACGGAACGTTCAAGATCTACGAGGATGGGAGGAAAAGTGTGCGCTCGCTGTCCGGCCTGCAGCTTGGCAATGACGTCATGTTCCTCAAACAAGGCACATATGCCAACCCCAAGGAGCGGTCGCGCCTCAACATCCGCGACATGTTCCCCCGCGACAATGACGACGATGCCGACACCGTCTCCCGTGCCATGAGCGACCCGGGCCTCCATGAGGCTGCGTATTCGGAGATCAGCGCCGACTCTGGACGTGATTCCCTGTTCACCCGACCTGGACTGGGCACCATGGTGTTCAGGAGGAACTATATGAGTGGAGGCATGTTTGGTATTGGGGCGCGGGACGAAGGGAGTGTAGCAGGGAGTGAACCTGTGGGTCAAGCACCTAACGTTCGCCTGCGAGGTCGTCTGCCTCGACGCTCGCCCAGCTTCGATGAGGACAGTATTGGCAGTGCCTTGAGCCTGCAAGAAAGAAACCTTCAGGAGTTGCCCTGGGAGGAAACTGATGTTGTGCTGGATCAGGACTTGGAGCCAGAGAACAGTCCTCTAGAAACCTTCCTGGCCTCTCAAAACCTCAGTGAGTTCATGCAGATCTTCAGGAGGGAGAAGATCGACCTGGAGGCTCTGCTGCTTTGTTCAGATCAGGACCTCACCAGCATTCACATCCCTTTGGGCCCCAGGAAGAAACTTCTGGATGCCTGCAAGAGACGTCTGGACACCCTAGATGAACCAGAGACCATTGAAGACACTGAGCTGTGAAGGTCAGTATGGAGTTATCCACGTTTGGTTTTACAGAATCATGCTGTAACCACAATTCTGACAATTATCAACAAGCTGCAGCTAATAAATTAGCACCTCACTCTGCTTATTGTTGTGTTCCTTTAATGTTATTCTGGCTGATTCCTCCTAACGTCACTCATGCTGGTGTTGCACTTGTTAGGGTGACAACAAATCAGCCAGGGATGATTCTTTAAAGTTTAGTGACAAGTTCAAACTGTGATCGAAATGTGTGTGTGTGTGTGTGCGTGTGTGTGTGTGCGTGTGCATGCATGCATACCAAATTCTATTACATATGAGACACCAGACAGCTTTTTTATTGGCTAAATGGCGACATCTAGTGGCGATATGTGATACATGACACAAGATTTTGGAGCTTTGGCGGCCTATAAGTTATTAGTATTGTTATTATTGTTATTTGTATAGTGGTAGAAGTATTCTAGTGTTCTTGTTACTTAATGTAGAATTTTGCACATCACGTGTGTTGCTGTACAGGCAGTTGCTGACCCAGTTTCCCCTCAGGGATCAATTCTACATGTTGTCAATCATTCATCGTGTGATTTCTCGTCAACAGGATTAACACACAGTGAAGACGTTCTGCACACATGATGCTGGCTCCTTGTACTGTTATTCCTCCACAGTACGGTCAGTGAAGGCACCATGGACTAAAGGCATCTGCCTGAAAGTGAACAGAAGTGATGAACATCTTATGGGAAACCTTTACCACACATACAAACACATGCGCACACATTCACTGTGTTTGTCTGCTCTGTTATCTTTGCATACTGTATTAATTCATGTATTAGTGAATGTACCTAATTCTTTGGATATATTGTTTATTATGGCTTCATTGTACAGTTTTCTTACTTTAAACATGTTGTTTTGCTCCGTGGCACATACACAATGGCAACTTACTATTTGTGGGGTTATTTATGGATGAAAATAGACCCCAGACTGACTGTTACTCTGCAAACACTGCTGCAATGGTTAAGACAAAGGGGTGGTACTGTGGGGTTTGGGAGTGTGACAGATAACACTGTTATCTCAGGTTGCTGCGGGTGTATTTGGTTTCCTTTGAGATCTGTCCGTCAGTGAACTTGAGAGCGTGACTGTGCATGAATGTTTTTGTATCTGAAGATGTACCTGCAACCATTACCATCTTTTATTAAAATAAAGTTTAAAGTATTGTAGTTTTTTGTGTGAATGTATTTGAGAACTCAGCCAGTGTTTGCTGCTTTACTTCTGCAGCCTTCACGTCTCATTCAGAGAGTGACGCTGACGGACGGTAGTGCTTGAATAAATAAAAACAACCAGCTGAAGGCTGTGGCAGGATGTAAGCAGAGCTGTCAGACAGCCTGCTGTTCTTATGTTCATGCTCTGCAGTATACCTGCTGTCCTGTGGAGTACAAAATGCACACGTTGTATTTTTTAAAGTGCACGCTGCAGTCATGGCCTCAAGCCCAGAACACTGGCCTGTCTCCAGAAGAAAAGCAGCACTGACATCAGATAGGTGCAGCAGATGTACATACTCTCACCTCACCAACACATAAACACAGCAGAGGCATCAGAGCACGTTCCTGCACAGCAGCATCTTCTCCTTCTGAACCTTTCCCCCAGTCAAGAAACAACTGAACAGCCTCTGTTAATCCCCCCGCCCTCCTTCTCCCTCTCCTTTCCCAGGATGTTTGCCAAGGTTGCAGAGATGGGAGGGGAGGGGAGGGAGGCCACCAAAGGGGGTGGGAGGGGGTGAGCGACATGCAGAATGTATGAGACACCAGAGAGGGGAGCGAGGTGGACTCTGAGCAGCTGTAGTTCTGTGTGGCTGCTTTGAGAGGATTTTTGGATCCGTCACGTCACGGCAGCCTTACATCTTCAGGCCGTGAAACAATAAAGGCCACTGCTGCTGGACTGCACCAGGAGTCAGCTGACAGGGAAAAAAGAGGGGGAACTGTAAGAGATGAGGAGGTGGGGGAGGAGGGTCCAGGAGGCTCTTGAAGCAGCAGGAAGGGGGCTGGGCCTCTCTGACAATGCCTCTAACCAATAAGGACTTTTGCAATGCTAACTTTGACCTGTGGACTTTCTGCTCGGTGTGGAGGCGGCGTTTAGCGCCGGCTGCTCGCAGGAGGACACAAAACACATGGTGAGTTTGTTCTGATCAGCACAGGAGCTGATATGCAGAGTGTACCGGAGGAGCAGAGGGATGAGAGGGGAGGAGGAGGGAGGACGGGGGAGATGTTGGTCAAGAGGAAAGGAGACTCTGAATACAGTGGGGAGATGAAGAATGGAGGAGCAGGTGGTGAAGAGTCGCTGATGATGGAGCTGACGAGGCTGGTGCAGAAGACGGTGAGAGAGAGCAGCTGGTGGGAGAGGAGGGGGATCGACTGCAGCATCCTGGCAGCAGCATTCCTCTGTCTGCCACCTGGTAAGACTGACACTGCACACAGCTGCTGGATCATCAGCTGCTTTACTCAGTGCTTTCAAAGTCACCACAAGCTGTTTGTACAGAGGCAAGTCAGAAACGTCTTATTCAGAACGTGGTTAACTTTTATTTCAAGGCATCGATGAGCATCAGCACCAGGAACTGCACATAAACAAACCTTTTGGTTGAATCTCATTTACATCGTGTAGTTTAATCAATCAATAGAATTCAGGTGAACTGTGCCTGATGAAAAAATGAAGACATGAAGTGAAATAAAGTTTCTGCAGTGACGTCACAGCCTGGATGTCAGACTTCTGATCACCTTAAACTGTAGCTGCTAAACTGCACAGTAGGAACATGTTAAATTTCCATTAGAGGATGATCGTATGTAAAGATGTCAATCATCAGCAGAAGGGGACACCTTCAAATTTCTCTGAACTCCAAATATTCAGTCTGCTCTCAATCTGAAACCAGAGAAATTTGGCCATTTTTGTTTTAACGGCTAATCAATTGTCATATATATTACATTAATGAATCAAATTCTGTTTCATACATGGCCCCTTATTACTTAAATTAAGGAAATCAACTGATTACGTCAGCCTTAATTATCTCATTAATTAATTTATGTGGTCTGGAAGGTAATCGCCTTCCATCAAGCATGCTTCAGAGCTCAGTTCAGCCGTCGCTGGTTTACACATTCACAGTATCCCATGGTGCCCCTCTATCTGGGTCACTGGTGGTCAGCTACTGACCTCAATTAGGACGAGTGTCTATTGTCGCTCATGACACTCGATCGTTGGAGCTGACAGCTCTCAGCAGCACCACAGGACACCTGGTTCAAACTCCACTTGTAATCTAGATTTAAGATAGATTACTGCTGTCTTTGCTCTTTTGTAACTGCTTTTTCTGTGACTTTTCCTCAGATCAATCCATGCAGTTTATACTGTAGTATAAGGCTGAAGAAATACTCACTTGAACTTGAATTTAGGCACATGGTGCAGCTGAGGAGGCATCTGTCATTGTGTATCACACAGCTTGTGACTTATCACCTCGAAATAGGCTGCTTTGAAATAGGAGGTGCAGTATATTAGCACAGTTTTATTGGGTTAAGAAGGAAATGTGCCACCTAAACCCGGCTGTTCGAGCCAGCCAGCGAAGCCTCACCGGCTGCTTCTCTTACAGGGTTATTAGAGTTAAAAAGCCCAGTGTGTTACACAGTGCAGCCACCTCAATGCTGCAGTTCATTAATTATTCACTGTGATCACAGTGAGGTCATTTTATCGTCAAACCCGTCGAGCAGACAGGAAGTCATTATCACTTCTTTAATGTCAGTCTCCTCCAGTGAAGGATAAAGTTTCACTCTTTCACCTGATCCTCCTGCACAGTTAACAGATTCAGTTTTCAGCCACGCAGCGGCGTCGCTGTGGGGATGACAGCGTGGCTCAGTCGGTCTGTTGATGTCTCACTCTGGCCCAGAATCAAACCCCTCAGCAGCTGTGGATTACAGTTAAAACTGCCATTTATGGTCCGTGAAAACGATCCCAGTGACTCCTCATGCAGCAACAGCCAAAACCTCCACTTCTCCAACACATGAGTTCATGAGTGAACTCTTGTCAGCCTGAGCTGCTTCATACTATCATGCTAACTATACGTGTGCTAATATGTTCGAATGTTAGCAGCACATTAGCATGCCCATGACCTAAATCATACAGCATTGTACTTAAACCTGCACTCGTTTCTTTCCACCTGAATGTTTTGCCAATATTGACCCTCCTTTTAGCTCCGATTTTGGTCTCCACCAACAAAAAAACATGTGGCTCTTTAGCAGCTAAATGCTTCTCTATGTTCAACAGATAGTCGCTAATGTTGTCTTCCTGATGTTCGGTGCTGAGCGGTTAGTGTTCAAAGCCTTAAAACTGTGGGTTATCAACCACAACGAGCAACCGCTTTCACATTATACATCGTCATTTGTTCACTTCTCATCATAAAAGTATTGATTGCAGCAGCTTTATTTTGAAAGTTAACTTAATTTAGCACATCCTAATATTAGCATTACACGCCAAATGCTACAAACATGGAGGCTAAAACACAAAACCGTTATAAAAACATGACTTTACTTAAGCTGTCGTTCTATTTTCATACATCCATTGTTTTCTGGTGTGTAATGGTCACTGCAGCCTCATGGCGGCGCTAGCGTAGACTCTTAATGTTGCTGAAGTGTGAGAGGTCAGCAGACACATCCAGCACACATTTAGAAATCAAAGAAACTCAAATAAGGATTATAAAATAAGGAAAAGAAGGAGAAAAGCTAAAGTGTCGGTGTCATGTGGTGTGAGCACCTGTGTTGCTGCTCCTTGTCAGTGATGATTGTGGTATCGTGTTCTGCTGCAGAGGTCAAAGCGTCACTATCTCGGCGTAGATTTCTGTACTTTGTCTTGCAGCCTTCCTGCTGCTGGGCTCCTCTCAGATCGTCACCTTTGCGGCGGGCATGCTGCTGATGGGCGTGGCTCACGCTGTCATCACCATCAAAGGGACGCACCTGGCGAGTCACGGGGCGCTCAGCGAGTCGCAGGCCTGGGGGAAGTTCTGGGCCGTCTTCTTCATCGAGGTGAGATGTTCGGAAACAAACCGACGGCTGTCGTTAAACATCTGAGGCGAAGCTTATTTTTGAGTTTGGTATTATTCTCACATGCAGCTCCGCAGCTGTGAGTTTAACTATTGAAGCGCCCTTGAGCAAGGCACATTTTGGGAAAAATGTTTATGGGAGGAACATCTTGGGAAGAGTGTTTATTTGCTTTCTTGCTGAGATGACTGATACCACTCTCATGTCTGTAGGGTAAATATGAAGCTAGAGCTGGTAGCCAGTTAGCCTAGCTTTGCATAAAGGCTGGAAACGGAGGGAAGCAGCTAGCCTGGCTCTGTATGTGACAGAAGTCTCCCTGCAGCACCTTTAAAGCTCGATGGTTCACATGTCAAATCCTGTGTTTAATCTGTACAAACAGTGGGGTCATTGTGGTGTTATGGGGGCTGAGCTGAACTACTTCCTGGTTCTGCTGGTCGCCTGTGGTCACACAGTGATGATAAGAGTGAATGAAGCAGAGTGAGGCCTCATGCTCAGCCGGCCGACCCTGCGCTGGTGCACCGCCAGCTGTGGATGACCCTGGAAACAGTAATATTTACAAGAGTGAGTGACGAGCCTTCATGGATGAGTCCAACACTGTGAATCAGGTTATGAGAGCTGTGTTTAACAACCTCGCTGCTGGAACAGTTCAATGAACTCCTGAACCCGTGAATTCGGATCTGGATGTTTACTGAACGCTCAGTAAACAAAACATGATAATCTTTGCTGTTCTTTGGCCTCAATGGTGACTGCTTATCAAAGCAAGGGGAAGAAGGATGTATGATAAAACTAAGCCAGCCAATGCTGATTCTCTTGCTTGATCATTCTCAGTGATTGTTTTAATGTGTTTGCATCAGTGATGGTTTTGCTGTCCATAAACGAGCCGTCTGTCTTTGTGTCCTTCCACTCAGATCTGTGGCTCGTTCTCAGCGCGAGCCGGCGTTCACGGCCACATTAAGATGCATCACGCTCACACTAATGTCATTGGACTGGGCGACTCCAGCGTATGGAAGGTCCCCTTCCTGCCCCGCACCGTCTACCTGTTCATAGCCCCCCTGGCCGTGCCCATCATCACTCCCCTCGTTGCACTCGGTAAGAGGCGCCACAGGACCGCAGCAGAACAGAAGTTTTATGGGTTCGCTCAAATATTTCAACATTAAATGTGATTATCAGCATAAAGCTGAGATTTCTTAGCTTCTGATCCTGTTCAAGGCCTCGTGTTACCTCGCCTCTCTCACCTACCTGTGAGTTTATTCTCACACATGTGACGGTTTCATATCCTCTGGTTTTGCAGCTCATCTCAAAGGACACTCGTTGGCTCACGTCGTTAGGACCATGCTGATGGTAGCGCTGGGCCTGTACTCTCAGTACTGGCTGCTGATCCACGTCTCCGGCTTCCTGTCACCTCTCAGCGCTCTGCTCTGTATGCTTGTTTGCAGAGCGATGTTCTCTGTGCCGTATATCCATGTCAACATTTTCCAGGTGAGAAATACCTGCAGCAGGCCTGCTGCACTGTAGAGCCATGCCAGCTGCTCTGTGAGCTGTGCTTAGCCATGCTGATGTTAGCTAAAAGCTAAGACAATGCTAATATGCTGATGTTTTAGTTTAGCGTGTCAGCATGTTAACATTTGCCATTTAGCACTAAACACAAAGTACATGGGGGTCTCTTTAGTTTGTCATAAATCAAAGTAGTTGGCCGTGGTTTTGTAGGACGTGGTTTTGCAGGACGTGGTTTTGCAGGATGTAGCAGTGCACACTCAGGCAAACATGTGAGTGTGTGAGTGCACGTCGTTTTCCTATAGTTTGGTCTATTTGGTCTCACACCTATGTTTGTGGACGTTGATAGTATGTAAGCCTGTCGGGGTGGTTCTGGGAGAAGTTCGCCTTTCTGCCTGAAAGCCTTCAGGAAGTCAGCTGACAGTATAAAGAGGAACCAGGTCTGTAGAGGGAGCAGGTCTTGGTGGATGAATGGGTCCAAAACAGGACTTCCAACCAGCAGAAGCTTCACCCAAAACCTTTCTGCCAGAAAGCCTTCGTTCATGTTCATGTTCAAGCTCCAGAGCAGGTCCTTCATGGGCTCCTACTATGCTGACACTAAATTCCTACAGACATGCTGTAGCCATACGTGTTCTCCTCTCACGGATTTGATAAAGACTCCTGTGTCATTTCACACCAAGTGATTATGAGAGCCCCTCTTGTTAGCGACCGTCTGAGAAACTCGTGTTGAATGCAGCTTTGTGTTGGATCAGACCATTCAGGGAACCAACGGGATAAAAAGGAGCAGCTCATGCATGATTTTCCCAGCAGGTCATTGTGCATTGTTCTGATCAAAGTGTGCGTAGATGGATTAGAAAACACAGGTTCTTGATGTGAAGTGGAGGGTCTCACAGGGGAATGTTTGTTCTCTCTGGGGGGTCAGACTGAAAACCTGTTCTGGCCTGTCTGCTGGTGCTGTTGTTGGCTGCTGTCCTATCTTTCCCCCCCTGAACTCAACACCCCATGTTCTTCCAGCTGAGGACGACCTTTGGTTTGGTTGACTGGTGTCTCATTTGAAAATAATGAAAACTCTTCTCTTTTCCTTTCTTTTAAAAAACCATGTGATTTACACATTAACACTGTGTAAAGCACTTTGTAATGCACACTTTATACTCTTTATTTTGTGTTTAAGCAAGCCGTGGCAGCAGTTTTCTTGATGTTTTGGTCCATCGATACCAAACAAATATTGAAATTGTAGGGCATGAAAAGCAG